>CM053029.1:249922414-250209397 GCA_028564925.1 Lithobates sylvaticus | reverse complement strand
GGTCCCTTTGTTCAGTAGTTTATATATCACAGATATTAATCCTTTAGTGGATCCTGGCTCCCCAATAACCTGTAGCACTGGTAGTTCCTCCCATACCATAGGTTGGTTTCGAAACTGGGCTTCTAGGGCGTGGCTTATTTGAAAATAACTAAACTGTGTATTCTGGGGGATATCAAATTCTCTTTTTAGTACTTCGAATTTTTTTATGGCCTGACCATCGTATATTTGGCTCACTTTTTTAATTCCCCCTATTTTCCCACTCCCTAATTTTCCCCATTATACGTAGTTCCTGTAGATTGCTATTGTTCCAAATTGGGGTATATATGTTAGTCTCCGTATATTTTAACTTTTTTTTTAACGACTTTCCAGACTTTACTGACCATTTTTGTTGTTGGGTTCTTAGCCCCAAACGACCCTGCCTCTAAAGTTTCTATTATGGTCTCATGTAACGCGCCCGTCAAAAGAATTTTTCCATTGGGGGACCCTCCCTCTTGGGCGCAACATCCCACTAATTGTTGTAACTGAGACGCTAGATAGTATATCTCAGGATTGGGCAGTGCAAGACCCCCTTCCCCTGAAGGGAGTTGCAGAGTACGAAGCCGTATTCTTGCCTGTCCCCCCTTCCAAACCAATTCCCTGAATAGACTCTCGATTTTATCAAACCATTTTCTGGGGATCCATATGGGAGCATTATGGAGCACATACAACAGTTGGGGCAGCCAAATCATTTTTATTAATGAACATCTACCGGCACTAGACAGGGGGAGGGCTTTCCATATTTTAATTTTCTCCCTAAACTTCCCCAGTATTGGTATCAAATTATCATGCAAGTATTGATTGGGGTCTCTTGTTATCCTGATCCCTAAATATTTAAGGGAATCTACGACTGCTAATTTGGGGCTATTCCATAGCATCCCTTCCCCTATTTCGGCCATCGGAAGGAGCTCTGACTTCGTCCAGTTGATCTCTAGACCCGTAAAACTACCAAACCTCTCCACAGCTTTCATTGCTTCCTCCAATGAGTGTTCTATGTCCCCCAGGAAGAGCAATATATCATCAGCATATAATGCTATACGCTCCTCTCCTGAGATCCTACGGAAACCTACAATGTCAGGGCTCCTTCTGATGTACTCCGCAAGGGGCTCCATTGCTAACGCAAAGAGCAAGGGCGATAAAGGGCACCCCTGCCTGGTTCCCCTTTCCAATTTTATTTGATTTGAAAATCTATTGTTGATTTTTAATCTAGCTACTGGTCTGTCATAGAGCATCTTGATCCACCCGATCAGCGTGGGTCCAAATCCAAACTCTTCCAGTATACGCCAAATGTATTCCCACTCTATAGAGTCGAAGGCTTTGGTCACATCCAATGATAATATCGCCTTCGACCCTATATTATCTGTTGGCGTTTGAAGATTTAAAAAAGTTCTCCTTATATTTGTGCTGGTTGATCGGTTTGCTATGAACCCAGACTGATCAGGGTGGACCAGTTTTGAAATAACTTTATCCATTCTAGCTGAGATAACTTTAGCTAGGATTTTTGCATCCGTGCACAAAAGGGAGATTGGCCTATACGAAGCGGTGTCTAGGGGGTCTTTCCCTTCCTTATGAAGTACAATGATGGTAGCTTCTCTCATTGACTCAGGGAGATAACCCACCTCCATTGCCCCCCCTAAAGCCTTCAACAGTTCCGGGAGCAGGATATCCCCATAGTATTTATACGTTTCCGTTGGGAGACCATCCGGACCCGGAGACTTTTGATTTGCCATATCTGCTACAGCCTGTTGTAATTCGGAGAGCATTATTGGGGAATCCAGACCAACTCTTTCTTCAAGTGTTATCTTCGGAAGGACTACCTTCCCCAAAAAACTCTCCATCGTTGATCTCCCCGCTCCCCTTACTCGTGCAGAGTATAAGTCCCTATAGAACTCCTCGAAGCTTTCCAGTATACTTTTGGAGTTCGAGGTTACCCCCCCGTCTCTACTTCGAATAGCTGATACATTACTGGGGGCCCTGTTCGCCCTTGCCACCTGGGCCAACATCCTCCCCACCATCTCTCCTTCCATGAAGGCCTCCTGCCTCTGTAACAACTGTTTAGTCTCAGCTCTCTGGATTACACATAATTTATATTCCTGTTGTTTTTCCAGCCATTTTTCTTTCCCCTCCATTGTTGGGGCTAGAATATAATTAGCCTCCGCTACAGACGCTTCCCTCCTTTTATTTTCTTCCTGTGCCCTTACCCCCTTGTTGTACTTCGCCACCTGCTGAATTAATAATCCCCTCAAGAAAGCCTTAAGGGTATCCCATATTATCCCAGATTCTGCTGTGTTTGCGTTGACTACAATAAATTCTCTCAGTGTTGGTGGGATGGTATCTATACTTCTGAGTATCTCAAACCAGCACGGGTTAATTTTCCACCCCCTCAATATTTCCTCCCTCCCTATCTTTAAACTAAGCATAAGAGGGGAGTGGTCCGAGATCCCCCTTGGCCGATACTCAACTGCTTCTACCAGCTCCAATGCCCTATCGTTTCCCATTACCATATCAATTCTGGAGAGGGTGGAGTGTGTGGCCGACCAGCAAGAAAATTGCTGAGCGTCAGGGTTCCGCACCCTCCAGAAGTCTATCCAGCCCACCTCCTCCATAAACCGACTCAACTGCCCTTTCTTCATGTTTTCTGCTACCCTCTGGGCTGGGAATCTGTCCATATTATAATCCAATACCTGGTTAAAGTCACCTATTATTATGATTGGTGTTCCCTGTTTATCCAACAGGAACTCGTTTAATTTAAGCATGATCTCCATTTTAAATGGGGGGGGGGGGACATACACATTTGCTATCACCATACTTTTATCTTCAATTTGACAACAGAGAAAAATATACCGACCCATTTCATCTGAAATGGCTTGCGTGCAGGAAAAATTCACCCCTTTCTTCACCATTATGCTAACCCCTCTACTGTATGAACCATAAACCGAGTGGTACTGAAATTGGTATACCCCATTCTGCCTTTGTAGTTGTTGGGCTGTTTCTTTTGTCAAATGGGTTTCCTGCAGGCAAGCCACGTCAATCCCATAGTTCCTCATCATAGAAAACACTATTGCCCTCTTACCCGCTGTACCTAACCCTCTTATGTTCCATGACCCAATTCTTAGTATTTTAGATTGCATCATTTTTCACCCAATGTATTTTAATCAGTGGTATTTTATCTCTATAGCAGTGTTTTCACCCATTATCCTAGTGGTTCCCCGTTGAAAAACTCTATGTGTCTCCCTTTTTGCTTCCCACTTCTGTGCGTCTACCGTGATTCTTTCTTTTTTATCAGTGGATGTACCCTTTTTCCCTTGGCCCTTTACACACCTTTGATCTGAAATAGTACCCATACCCATCCCTCCCCCCCTCCCCCCCCTTACCCCCCCTCCCCCCTCCCCACCTCTCTCGGTGAACCCCCCGGGGACTACCAGTGACCTTATCCCATACTCTTAACCCTTTCTTCACATACACCCTTATCAACATCCTCTCGTACCCGCCCACTGTGCCAACCCCCCCCCTCCCCCCCCCCCCCCCCTCGTGTAATCTATTCTGAGTACCACAACTTATCACAATGCCAGTAGCCTTTCCCTGTTCTCCTCCACCCATTTCTCTACCCCTCCTGGATCCTCAAAGTACCGGGTTTCCCCCAGGGCCGTTACCCTTAGTTTGGCCGGGTATAAAAGAGCATACTGAATTTTAAACTTTTGCAACGAACGTTTGACCTGGGTGAATTCTGCTCTACGTTTTTGGAGCTCCTGAGAGAAATCTGAATAGAAAGAAATTTTAATCCCATTAAAAAAGATATTCCCTCTGTCCCTGGATTTTTGCAGAAGTGTCACTTTGTCCTTAAAATTAAGGAACTTCATTAACAGGGTTCGTGGATAGCCTCCTGCTGGTGGTGGGCGGAACGGCACCCTATGTGCTCTTTCGATGCTAAATGATCTTGAAAAGGATTCTCTCCCAAAGGTCTCAATTAACCAGCCTTCCAAAAATTCAGTAGGATTGGATCCTTCACTCTTCTCAGGCATTCCCACTATCCTAATATTATCTCTACGACTCCTGTTCTCAATTTCTTCCAATTTGACCGCATGCCGGTGTAATTGCTCCCTCAGGTTCTTCATCTCTTTAACCAGTGGAAGGACATCATCCTCCACCTGGCTGATCCTTCCTTCCAATACTGTGGTTCTCTCCGCTATCCTTTGCATGTCTTGTCTTACCAGTGCCAAGTCCTCTTTGACCCCCCTCATCTGTTCGCCCAAGTCTTTGAGCGAGTCATTTGAGATTTTTACTGCTTTAAAAATGTCCATTAATGTGGGTTCTTTCTCCAGAGGTGGGGCGGGTCCTGCCCCGACCCCAATTGCTTCTGTGCTTATTTTTATATTTTGATCTGTGACCACGGTGTTTTTACTTCCCTGTGTCTGTGTCTTTGCCCCCTGGGCCCTTGGTGTTGTCGCATTTGATTGGCTCTGCCCTTGACTCCTTCTCTCTCCTGTACCTCCTTGTTGGATTTTGGACTGAGTCCCTTTTTTTGGGGGGGACTGCGGCATGGGTTGCCCCAGTGTATGCCCGGTTGTGTGTGCAAATTGCTCTAGTTTTGCTGCAGCAGCCATACCTGCTTGTTGGGCACTTTTATCTTTATCTTTTGCAGAACGTAGCTGCTGCATTTTCCCTTCTCCTCTTATTTCACACAATATTTATATTTAAAAAAAAAAAAAAAAAAAAAAAAAGAAAAGAAACCACACAGCCGGCGTAGTAAACAGTTACTAGGGGGTCCTATATCAGCAGCAGTCCTTCTCATATAGGAGCACAAGCCAGGAGCATAAAGCGGGACTTTTTCAGCACCAGCGGCCAGAAAAAAAAATAAATAAAAAAAACAGTTTCTCTCATGCGGGTAATCAAATGGCCACATAAACGGACAATTAATACACAAACAGCTAGGTGTACCAGTTCTTTTCTTTTACACACATCAGGGTACAGGCAGCCAGGCACACAGTGTTCCTTTTTTTTTTTTTTTTTTTTTTATAGAGGGACCAACGGCCGAGGTTGCACTCAGCCGTATGTTATGTCAGCCGCAGTTCTTCCATATACTACTTAGCACCACCACCGGGTATAGCAGACAAGAAGAGAAATTTTCCTCATGGGGGTGTACAAACAGCCAGCTGGGTGGTCAGTTGACACTCATATATCAGCGGTATATCAGCGGTATTTCTTCATGAATAAGAACCTTAACAGCCAGACAAACCAGTGCTTTCCTTTTACTTATATTTGGGTGCAAGCAGCCAGGCACACAGCATTTTTGATATTTTCAAATAATTCATAGGCAGCAGAGTAAACTATTTAACACCAACAGCCAGTACAGCAAGCAGGGAAAGAATTTTTTTCCTCGTAGGGATATGCAAACAGCCAGCTAGGTGGTCGATTGATATACGTATGTCAACGGTATTTCTTCACATATGAGAGCCTATAACAGCCAAACGGGCCAGTACTTTTCTTTTACTCATATAAGGGTGCCGGCAGCCAGGCACACAGTATTTCTGATATAATGGTTTTCATACATGGAGGCACTGGCAGCCAAACATGCACTCAGCAATGTACTATGTCCGCACCCGTTCTTTCACATATAGTCCTGGCAAGTATATAGCTCTATTTCATATACCTATATATTTCAGTTATTGTTTGTTGTTTCTGTTACTCACGCGACCGACCCTGGTATAGCCAACCCACAGTTCATGTGCTGATTTTCTGGTATACAGGTATACAGGTGGTATGCAGGTGCGCCGGTGATCCGCTATTCCTCCGGAGGGGGTGCAGTGCCTCTATGCCGTACCGCTGTCCGGTAATCACAGGTTCCTCCGCTGCTCTCTCCCTTCGGAGCAGACCGCGTGATGCGAGCGGCGTGTGACGTCACTCCCGGCACTTTCCGTTCACACACTGCCAGTGCAGACTTGAGGCTCAGGGGATGGCCGGAGAACTCCGTAGCCCTCGTAACTCCTGTACCTCCGTATCTCTGGCAGCTCTATAGCCTTGTCTGTGGAGTACAACTGCACTGCACCTGGGGGAAATCTGCAGGTTTCACGACATGTCGGGGAAAAAAAAAGGCAGGGGGGAGGGAGGGAACACACAGGCGGCTTCTCACTCCTCTCCCTCACACATCACTCTGCTCCGCTCAGCACTCACATCCGGTCACGCCCCCCCAGCAGATTTTATCTTCATGCAGTGGGCAAATCAATGGCAGGCAGCGTTGGTCCAGGCAAAAAGTAATCCTCAGCATAAAATAATGATAGAAGAAGGGGGGACACTCTAAATGTAGACTGTTTGGTAAATATTTATTTAA
This sequence comes from Lithobates sylvaticus, assembly GCA_028564925.1. Classification (NCBI taxonomy): domain Eukaryota; kingdom Metazoa; phylum Chordata; class Amphibia; order Anura; family Ranidae; genus Lithobates; species Lithobates sylvaticus. The sequence continues at coordinate 250,203,033 of CM053029.1, read as the reverse complement.
AAACAAAAATATTTAAAATACAACCATGATAAAAAAGCCAAATGGTTGTGTCTGCAATAACACTAATATGCAAACAATTCAGGCAGTGTTATAGGTACAGTGGATGTGTCCAACTGAAGATACAAAGCCTTTAACATGTAAATCTGACATATACAGCTTGTAGCTGCAAATGGGGAACAAGTGCTGTTTGAAAGTCCCGCACTGCAACAATGTAAAAGAGAGATCGCTGACGGAGCCGCTGAGAGTGATGATAGACAGCGAGTGACTAGTAGGCTCCTCCCCCGTACGTATGTTACGTCCTTCTGGACTTCGTCAGACCCACCGCTGGGTCATACTACTTTATGATATATTTAATATTAATTCATTTTTTATTTTGATGCGCTGCACTTATTTTTATTTTTCACATTGTATTTTGAAGGATTCGTGATTGGCCTTTTTTGGTGTCCAGCTTGCACATTTAATTATTTTAATTTTATTGTACTTTAGTTTTTGTTGGTTTGCGCTGATTGCTTCACATATTGTATATCCACTGACAGCTGATATGTAGTAAACCACGAGAGTTGCTATGTCTCAAACCGTCATTTAATGAATGGAACAATTTAGCAGGAATTTTGTAAGTCAGTGCTCGACGAATACCGGGCGCCAGGTCGCATTGGCGACTAGAATTAGCGACCTGGCGCAGCACAGCTGGGGGGTATCCTGTCTCCATAGTGCACCGCCGCGCGCGATCGCGAAGGGCCGCGTCGGCCGGTAATTGAGGCCCCGACTTTGCGGCCTTGTGCAGTCCTATGGTACCTTCTAGAATCTGGCGCCCTCTTGTGGTGGCTGTTGGTATGACACCCAGCAATGCTAATGGAGCTTTTTGTTTTGTTTGCAATACTTTCTGTCACACCGTATTTGCGCAGCGGACTTACAAGCGCACTTTTTTAGGAAAAAATACTTTTTTTCATTTAAAAATAACACAACAGTAAAGTTTGCCCAATTTTTTTTATATTGTGAAAGATAATGTTACGGCGAGTAAATTGATACCAAACATGTCTCGCTTCAAAATTTTGCCCGCTCGTGGAATGGCAACAAACTTTTACCCTTTAAAATCTCCATAGGTGACGTTTAAAAAATTCTACAGGTTGCATGTTTTGAGTTACAGAGGATGTCTAGGGCTAGATTTATTGCTCTCGCTCTACCGATCACGGCAATACCTCACATGTGTGGTTTGAACACCGCTTTCATATGCGGGTGCTACTCTTCTGCAAACAAGCTCAGCGGGACGGGCGCGTTTAAAATTATTATTTTTTTCTTATTTATTTTAACTTTTAATTTTTTCACTGTTCTTTTGAAAAAAAAATTCTGTAACTTTTATTCCTATTACAAGGAATGTAAACATCCCTTGTAATAGAAAAAAGCATGACAGGACCTCTTAAATATGAGATCTGGGGTCAAAAAGACCTCGGATCTCATATTTACTCTAAAATGCAAAAAAAAAAATTGCCATTTGAAAAAAAATAATAAAATGTTCCTTTTTTAAAGAGCTATGGGCAGAAGTGACGATTTTGAAGTCGCTTCTGCCCTGCAATGACTTGGAGACGGGCGGGGGCCATCTTCCCCTCACTCGTCTCCATGTCGTTAAAAAAAAAAAAAAAAGAGAACCTGGCTCCTAACTTTTTTAGCTGGCTCCTAGATTCCAAGCAAATTTGTCAAGCCCTGTTGTAAGTTATGTTGTGTTTATGTGCACTATTAATGATTTTAGTGTACATTTATTGAAAATAGCGATATGATGAACATTTGCGTAATTATTGTGGGGCCCAAAAAATCTGTAGCACTTTTTTTTTTTTTTTTTTAATTCTGTAGGTCATGTGCTTTCAGAAAATATCTAGTTTAAGGGGTCTTTTCAAATTTTGAAAGCTGTAAGTGAAAAATGGTATCCTATTGGATTTTTAAGTAAATTGTTTTTACTTAGTTTTGCGTACCTTCAGTTTTCACCATTTCACAAAAAGGTTCAATTTAAAACATACAAATATTTGTTATTTATTAACTCAATACAGTTTTATCTTTTTATATTTACTAGAAATTTAGCAGGAATTTTGTACATTTTGCCATGTATGAATCCACTATTAATGATTTTAGTGCATTTTTAGCGAAAATATTGTTTTGATAAACATTTGTGCAAATACCGTGGGGCATTAGAAATCAGTAGCAACTTCTTTTTATTCCAGAGGTCATATGCTTTCAGAAAATATATCGTTTGGGGGGTCTTTTACAAACTTTTTAAAGCTTTAAGGGAAAAATTAAAACCCTCCTATTTTTTGAGAAATTTGGATATTTTACATTTTTGCATACATTTTTTATTCACCATTTTGAAAAAATGCACAATGTAAAAATTATAATTTTTTTTGTTATTTATTAACCCCATACAGGTAAGCTTTTATATTTAGTAGGGATTTAGCCGGAATTTTGTAAAATGTGCTGTGTTTTATCTGCTAATGATGGTTTTAGTGTATTTTTTGTGAATGTATTGTTTGATAAACAAATACCGAGGGGTCTAAAAATTAAGTAGCACCTTATTTTTATTCTAGAGGTCATATGCTTTCAGAAAATATATGGTTTTTGGGGTCTTTTACAAATTCTAAAAGCTGTAAGGGAAAAATGTAAAACCTTCCGATTTTTTGAGAAATTTGGATATTTACACTTTTGCGTCTGTTCAATTTTCACCATTTCGCAAAAACGTGCAATTTAAAAGTTACAAATATTTGTTATTTATTAACTCAATACAGGTTAAGCTTTTATATTTAGTAGGAATTTTGTAAAATGTGCTGTGTATTTATCTGCTAATCATGATTTTAGTGGATTTTTAGCAAAATTATTGTTTTGATAAACATTTGCGCAAATATACTGGGATCTTAAAAATCAGTAGCACCTTTTTATTCTACTGGTCATGTGCTTTCAGAAAATATATGGTTTGGGGGTCTTTTACAAACTATGAAAGCTATAAGTGAAAAATAAAAAAGCAAAGGAAAAATTGCAAAAAATGGTCTGGCCACCTGAGTGTAAAAATGAAGCACAAGGCCTGGCAGCAAAATGGTTAAGCAGGGTTAAGATGAAAAAAAACTTCTGCCTTTAAAACTATTTTAAATTAACTTGGATGTTTGTTTGGCACTCTCATTGGGTGGTATGTAGGTTTTTAGACCCCTTTCACACTGCGCCGCCTAGGGCGTAGTTTTAGCGGCGCTATTCGGACGCTAGTGGGGCGGTTTTAACCCCCCCCGCTAGAAGCTGAAAAGGGGTTAAATCCGCCCGCAAAATGCTGCCGGAGCGGCGTTTTGCCGGCGTTATCGCAACGCTGCCCCATTGATTTCAATGGGGACCAGCGGTGAAGGAGTGGTGAGGTCACCGCTCCAAAGAAGCTGCTGGCAGGACTTTGTCTGATGCCCTGCCAGTGCAGCACTCCAGTGTGAAAGCCCCCGGGCTTTCACACGGGAGTGCATAAAGCAGCTGTTTTAGGGTGTTTTGCAGCTGCTATTTTTAAGGCTATAGCGCCTGCAACGCCCTCAGTGTGAAAGGGGTCTTAATGCAGACTGTGTCCACATTACGAAGATTCACCCTCTCTATTTGCCCTGTTTATCGTATTTACCAAAAGTAAAAAAAAAACAAAAATAAAACACAATTTGGGCTTGTCCCTGGAACAGTATTAACCACTTTAGAAAGAAAAATAAGACTGCGCTACTCTCTAGATAGATCCCTAGCAATTATAGGCTGCTGCTCAAGGTGGAATACACACACTGGAAATCATTATTGTACAAAAGAGCAGCGCCAAATGAACATAAACTAACGTCCCTATCCAGCTAAATCAAATTGTATATACACACAATAAATTTGAATTATGAACCCAAATATGACACAGGATCATAAACATAAACCAAGCAATTCTGGTATAATAATTCAAATGATGGCTCAATTATAAACCAGACTAAGTTAAAAAGTCCTCTGGCAGTAGATGAAAAAGAATGATACTGCACCCATCCAGACGTGTTTCAAGGTAGTACACCTCAGTGACTTGTATACACAGTTAGTGTGCAGTGCCCGACACCCTAAATCCTTATGTGCTTACCAGAGGGTAAAGCATGTATAGCTTTTTGATGAACCAATCAGCAAGCTGGTGTGGGTGTCCCTGGTCTCTCTCTCTCTCCCGATCCACAGCCTCCACCAGCTAGGGTTAAGGGATGTCACACTTCCATCTCAGAGTAAAAAGGACTTCAATGGGGACCAATCTGCAAGCTAGTGTAGGTGTCCCCGGCTACTTCCTCTCCCGATCCACAGCCTCCACCGATTGGGGTAAGGGGGTATTTATACCTCCGTATGCATGCTGCCAGTATCTGGTCACCTAATACCAGCTGCCTGCACTTGGATCGGGAGAGGAAGTAGCCGGGGACACCTACACTAGCTTGCAGATTGGTCCCCATTGAAGTCCTTTTTACTCTGAGATGGAAGTGTGACATCCCTTAACCCTAGCTGGTGGAGGCTGTGGATCGGGAGAGAGAGAGACCAGGGACACCCACACCAGTTTGCTGATTGGTTCATCAAAAAGCTATACATTCTTTACCCTCTGGTAAGCACATAAGGATTTAGGGTGTCGGGCACTGCACACTAACTGTGTATACAAGTCACTGAGGTGTACTACCTTGAAACACATCTGGATGGGCGCAGAATCATTCTTTTCCATCTACTGCCAGAGGACTTTTTAACTTAGTCTGGTTTATAATTGTGCCATCATTTGAATTATTATACCAGAATTGCTTGGTTTATGTTTATGATCCTGTGTCATATTTGGGTTCATAATTCAAATTTATTGTGTGTATATACAATTTGATTTAGCTGGATAGGGGCGTTAGTTTGTAATGTTCATTTGGCGCTGCTCTTTTGTACAATAATGATTAACCACTTTGGCCCCGGACCAGGCCATTTTTTGCGATACAGCACTGCGTTACTTTAACCACTTCCCGCCCGGTCAATAGCAGATTGACGTCCGGGAAGTGGTTTCGTTATCCTGACTGGGCGTCATATGATGTCCTTCAGGATAACAGCCGCCGCGCGCCCGTGGGGGCGCGCATCGCGGCGATTGGTGGAGCGGTTTGTCAGTCTGACACACCGCTACACTGATCTCGGTAAAGAGCCTCCGATGGGCACTGATTGGCACATCATATTTAAAATATATGTTTAAAAAAGGGATGCCCAGCAATGCCACCCATCAGTGTCATCAGTGCCACCCATAAGTACCCATCAGTGCTGCCTATGAGTGCCCATCAGTGCCACCTGAGTGCCCATCAGTGCCGCATACCAGTGCCACCCATCAGTGCCACCTCATTGGTGCCCATCAGTGCCGCCTTATCAGTGCCCATTAGTGCCGCCTTATCAGTGCCCGTCATTGAAGAAGAAAACGCACTTATTTACAAAAAAAATTAACAGTGACAAAGAAAAACTTGTTTTTTTGCAAAAAAAAAAAATCGCAGAGGTGATCAAATACCACCAAAAGAAAGCTCTATTTGTTGGAACAAAATGATAAAAAATTTGTTTGGGTACAGTGTAGCATGACCGTGCAATTGTCATTCAAATTGCGACATCGCTGAAAGCTGAAAATTGGCTTGGGTGGAAAGGTGTCTAAGTGCCTGGTATTGAAGTGGTTAACTGACAATTGCGCGGTCATGTACCCAAATAACATTGATCCTTTTTCTTTCCCCCCCCCCCCCCCATAAATAGAGCTTTCTTTTGGTGGTATTTGATCACCTCTGTGGTTTTTTTATTTTTTGCACTGTAAACAAAAAAAAGAGCGAAAATTCTGAATTTTTTTTACTTTCTGCTATAAAAACATCCAATAAAAAAATGTAAAGTCTAATTTCTTCATAAATTTAGGCCAATATGTATTCTGCTACATATTTTTGGTGAAACAATCCCTATAAGCGTATATTGATTGGTTTGCGCAAAAGTTCCCACGTATATAAACTATGAGATATTTTTATTCATGTATTGTTTTTTTTTCACTAGTAATTTCAGCAATCAGCGATTTTTGTATTTATTTATTTTTCGGGACTGCGACATTGCAGTGGACATATTGGACACCTAACTGACACTCTTGACATTTTTTTGAAGACCAGTGACAATATTAAAGTGATCAGTGCTAAAAATATGCACTGTTACTGTACTAATGACACTGGCAGGGAAGGGGTTAGGGGTTAACCACAGGGGCAATCAAAGGATTAAATGTGTCCCTAGCGGGTGCTTGCTAACTGTGTTGGAGATGCTCTGACGGGGGGAAGACAGAGATCTGTGTTCCTGCCTAGCAGATCGCAGTTCTGCCGCTCTTGGGAACGATCGCGGGTGGCCTGCAGTCAGCTGATTGGCTCCCACGCACCCCCTTGTAGCTATTGCACGAAATCTTGTACAGGTACGTTATTTCATGCAATAGAGCTGACCTGCCGCAGTACATGTACGTTAGGTGGTCGGCAAGTGGTAATAGAGGAAATCTTCCAATGGGGAACCTGGTGACAACCAGGGATTCCCTAACTTTGGAGGAATTTACTTTCACTTCCTGATTTGGGACAGGAAGTGAAGGGAAACCTCCCCAATGGGACACTGATGGCAAAAAAAACTGACAATGGCTATAACCCTCCCTTACTGTGACAAAACAAAAATAAATGCTTTGTCTTGAGTTCTACTTTACCTGGGTTAGAAGAAGATAGATTTAACTCCCACTTCAAGTGTAGCCTACCTTCATCTTTCAGCCATCAATCTTTACTGTGCCTCTACTAAAGCAAACCAGTCTAGTCCTGGATTCACCTAGCCTGTTATCAGACAATCAAAGAACAGTAGTAGTCTATCCCTCCACTCTGCTATCTTCGGGTCTCATGCACACGATATAAGGGCCCTACACCGCCCAGATCAAAGTATTTCTTTGGCGCATACTACCAGGTGTTTGTGATCAGTGATGGACAAGAAACAAGAAACCTGCAGGTAATCACTTCTCATGCAGATACAGTAGTTATAGCATGTCATTGATTTGTACAGGTTTCCTGTCCAAAAATACACTGAGCTGGGTGGTGTCGTGCCCTAATCGGCCATGTGCAGGAGCCCTTAAAGTGAAACTTTACCCATAACTACTTAATAAAAATAATATTCTTTAGCAAGGAACATACATTCCACATGAATAATTATGCTACCAAAATGAGTGTGTGCTGTATATTGCATTCAGCCATGTCCTTTTTACTTCTTACCGGAGGCTGCCATTTTGTTGAAGCCCAGAGCCCCTAAGCAGCTTTTAGAATGTAGGCTATCAGCAGATCAGCCGCTAGTGGATCTGATTTTCAGCACAGTGAAAAATAGAGAGCAAATGAGCATGTGCAGTGCGGGGTGAGACAGTGAAGGTTATTTACTAAAGGCAAATCCACTAGGAAGTGCAGTCACTGTAGATGTGAGGGGAAGCTCTGTTGATTTCTATCATCCAATCGTCTACAAGCAAATATCCTGTTTTTTATTTTCCTTGCATGTCCCCCTCAGATTTACAGTGACTGCACTTGTAGTGCAAAGTGGATTTGCCTTAAGTAAATCAACCCCAGCATGTTACTGGATTTCAAACAGTGAGTATTTTTTATATTTTAGAGCGTGAAGTGAACTAGCAGGACCTAATTTTCTTGCTTAAGTTCCATTTTAATGTAGTACTAAACCCTCAGGGATTTTTAGCTGAACAGATTAAGCACAGTAAAATAAACATTCCATAGTAAACTTTGTTACATTTCTTACCCCAGCACTTGCCGTTCACAGCTTTCAATGCTGCTGGCTCCTACTCTCTGTGCTGCTTCCCAGAACTTCTGGTCTTCACAGGAAAGAGTTAAAGGGGTTGTAAAGGTAAGTGTTTTTTCACTTTTTGCATCCTATGCATTAAGGTGAAAAAACACCTGGCAGTGTAAAAAAGGAATCTTTGGTATCACTTTAACAGTGGACAATGCCTCCATCCAGCCTGTTAGTTTGGAGAAGAAGGAGGAGGAGAAAGAATCACAGTAGTGCCCAGCCATATTAGGCTATAGTTAGTTAATAAAGAAAAATAATTCATGTGTGTGATCACTTCATATAAACCTTCAACAATCCGTTACATAAATGGGTGACAAATGACATGTACAATACTATTTAAAATGTGCCAGTGAAATATATAGGAGCAATTCCTAAGCAATCTTCACAAAGAGAAAAGAAGTCCAATCAATGTGATTCTAAGGGAAACACAAAAAATATGTATAATATAATGTCCTCCTAGTGATGCTCCACCACCCACATGCCTGAGAAATTCAAACTCACCAGAGCTGAAAATTTCGCTTTGGCGCTATGATGGATTTAGTAGAGATGATCCCTTTTTCTTTTTTTCTTTAGCAGTATTTAGGCAATATGACTCAGAGAAAACATATAGGAGATCATAGCGTAACAAGCTCTTCAAGATAGGTAGGTAAATGTAGCAATGCCTACTTAGCACCAACATATACAGCACAAAGTGAGTTTGCACGCCATCCTAGCAGCCACGGCGTGCGTTTCACAGCCCAGGGGTTGGAAACCATCAAGACCGGATATGACGTCAGTGAAAAGCGGACATGCAGCCTCTGTGATGCTTTTTTGAAGCTTTACTGAGGCTTGGCAAATGCCCTGTGTGTGTTAATTTTTTTTTTTATTTGTTTTAAAGGGGCTCAGCAGATCCCCCAGCTGATTAGTACTCATGTTCAGCAGATCCCCAGCTCATTAGTACCCCTGCTCAGGAGAATCCCAGCTCTTTATTATCCCTGCTCAGTAGTGCCCCCCAGCCCTGCTGATGCCCTATTCACTAGTATCCCCAGCTCATTAGTACCTTTTGTTTAGCAGATGCCCCACTCAGTAGCACCCCCAGCTCTGATGATCCCCCGCTCAGTAGTAACCCCCAGCTCTGTTGATCACCCTTTCAGTAGTAACCCTCAGGTCTGCTAATGCCAAACTCCCAGCTCTGCTGATGTCCCACTCAGGAGTACCCCTAGCTCTGCTGATCCCCTAGTCAGTAGTAACCCCTCGGCTCTGCTGATCCTCTTAGCTCTCACTCTCTCTGCAGTCCCCACTCACCTCCCACTATGTTGCTCCCTTGCTGCTCACCATGTGTGACATCTGCTAATTTCTCCCGCTGCTGATTTCTCTCTTTCTTTCCAGTTTTCACTCACCTTCCACTACAGCTTACAACATTGCGCACCACATATGCCTTCTGCTAGTTGCTCTGCTCCAGTCTGATCCTTACTCACCTTCCTGTTCCATGCTGCACACCAGATGTGATGTCTACACCTGACACTTCTAGAATATATGCACAAGAACCAGAAGTGACGACTGCTGATGATGTCTTTCTGGTTGGTTTGTTGGTTTCCCAGTGCATCCTGGGATATATCATGCCTCCAAAACGAAGCAAAGCTAAAACTGTGTAAATGACCTTCAAATGCTGCAAGTGTTGTTAGAAAGCATTGCTAGACTTTTATGGAGGCTTTGGAGACTCTTTGAAACACCAAGAAAGCAACATGGGGTATAATTTTTGAAGCAAAGCAAATGCAACAATGTGAGCAGGACTGTAAGGTAACCATTTTATTTAGGGAGAGGTGCTTTGATTGGCATTCAGATTAGTTTAAAAAAGTAATATGTAAATGAGCCCCAAGGGTCTAATCTTATTTTAAGCATGTTCCTGAGTGTGAACCTGCTCTCTTTGAGTTCTACTATAAGTAGAGTTGCAGGAGGCTGACGTAAACAAATATTCATCTATCTGTGCGAGTTGTATGTAAATATTTGTTTTTAAATAATCGAAAGCCGTATTAAGTGCCATTTTTATATCTGCCTGGGGTTTGGGCTCGGTTCACATTGGTGCGATGTGAGAACCTTGCGGATCCACTGTGGGTTACCGCATCGCACCCGACTCGCAGGCAGTTCACACTGCCTTATGTGAACTGCTGGGAGCATCAATAGAAAGTTAACGACACCCCTAAATCAGTTCGCATATTGCAGTGCGAACTGTCAATTCGGACAGGAATTGTATCCCATGGGTGTGAACACCAAAAAGTCCTGTGCGAGTTTGGTCTGAATGCGATACAAATTTAGCCATACAATATGACTGAGTTTGCATCGCACAGACATCAAATGTGATTTGCACTGCAGTGTGGTGCGAATTGCATCCGATGTTGGAAAGCGCACCTGTGTGAACTGAGCCTTAGGCCCCATGCACACGAGACGCAGATGCAAACTCTGCTGAACGCATGTTTTAAAAAGCAGAAACCTGCGTTTAAAAACGCGCGTTTTGCTGTGTTTTCATGCCGCGTTTAGCTGCGTTTAGCCGCGTTTGCGTCTATAAGCATTTGTAAAGATAACATCATATAGACCCTCCCCAAGCTCAGAAAACATGTATTATTAACTATTTCTGCCATTTTGATCAGAGTGAGCAGCAGCAGCAGAGAGAGCAGTTGTACACTTGCATTTGCCTCTCTTTCTGTGTTTTTTTTTGGAAATGGATCCCATATTGAATATATGTCAGGAAATGCTCCTGATGTTGCTCTTGATAAGGCAGCAACGTTGTCGCAAATTTGCATGAGAGGTCCAGAATCAGAGCTTGTCGACCCATCCGTTGATGGTACAGCGAATGTCTGTTGGATATTTCACAAACATGTGTGCATTAGTGAGTATATATGCTCTATGAACTATCTAAACTAATTACGACATTTTAAACCAATTTTTCTAGTATTTTTTTATGGTTTACCATCATATTTCTGAGTTTTCTGGTCCAAAAAATGAGGTTCCTTTTAAAAAGGCTTATAAACGCAAACGCGGCTAAACGCAGGTGCCTGCGTTTAGCTGCATTTAGTTGCGTTTTGCGTCTGAAACGCAGAAAAGCAAAGTGTCTGAAAGCATTTTTTTGCTTCTGGAAAAACGAGGTTAAACGCAACTGCATAAAAAGGGAAAAAAATAGACTGTGTACATGGACACATAGGATAACATTGCATGCGTTCAGGTGCAGTTGAAAAAAGTGTCCAACTGCCTCTGAACGCGTGTTTAACAGCGTCCCATGTGCATGAGGCCTTAATCCGATATTGTTTATAATCTGTCTTTATTGCTTTACTTATTGACATTAAAGCCCCGTACACACGATAAGACTTTCCGACGGAAAATGTTGGATGTCAGGCTGTTGGCGGAAAATCCAATTCCAATCCATCAGAACAATTGTTGTCGCACTTTCCGCCAACAAATGTTGGCTAGCATGTTTTCAAATTTTCTGCCAACAAATGTGTGTTGTCGGATTTTCCAATCATGTGTACACAAGTTAGTCGAACAAAAGTCCATAGTACAAACGCATGCTTGGAAGCAGAAGCGGTCGGTCTTGTAAACTAGCGTTTGTAATGGAGAATTAACATTCGTGACGTGGCAAATTCTGAAATCTCCAAATGCAGCGCACAATTCTCTTCTTCTTTAACCACTTCAGCCCCGGACCAATTGGCAGCCAAAGGACCAGGCCCCTTTTTGCGATTCGCCACTGCGTCGCTTTAACTGACAATTGCGCGGTCGTGCGTCGTGGCTACCAAACAAAATTGACGTCCCTTTTTTTCCCACAAATAGAGCTTTCTTTTGGTGGTATTTGATCGCCCCTGCGGTTTTTATTTTTTGCGCTATAAACAAAAATAGAGCGACAATTTTGAAAACAATGCAATATTTTTTGCTTTTTGCTATAATAAATATCCCCAAAAAATATATAAAAAAAACATTTTTTTTCCTCAGTTTAGGCCGATACGTATTCTTCTACATATTTTTGGTAAAAAAAATCGCAATTAGCGATTATTGATTGGTTTGCGCAAAAGTTATAGCGTTTACAAAATAGGGGATAGTTTTATAGCATTTTTATTAATATTTTTTTTTTTACTAGTAATGGTGGCGATCAGCGATTTTTTTTTTTTTTTTTTTTTTTTTTTTTTTTTTTTTATTATTGTGACTGCGACATTATGGCGGACACATCGGACATTTTTGACACATTTTTGGGACCATTGTCATTTATACAGCAATCAATGCTATTTAAATGCATTGATTCCTGTATAAATGACAGTTGTAGTGAAAGAGTTAACCACTAGGGGGAGGGGAGGGGTTATGGGCTGTGACGTGTGTTGTGTTTTTTTACATTAGGGGGCGGGGCTGACATCTGACGTCATTGATGGCTGTTCCCGGTCATCGGGAAAGCCGAATCAATGACAGGCAGAGTAGGAAGCGCGGGGAGAGGTTTGTTTACACATACCTCTCCCCGTTCTTCAGCTCGTGACCCGATCGCGGGACACCAGCGGCGATCGGGTCCGCTGGTCCCGTGGCCGTGGTCACGGAGCTCCCGACTGGGTCGCGAGCACGCTGCTGGCGGCGCGCACGCGACCCACGGGCAGGCATTTAAAGGATCACGTACAGGTACGTGATTTTACCTGCCCGTGCCATTCTGCTGACGTATATATGCATTGGGCGGTCGGGAAGCGGCTAATGGGATAATAATGAAGCTGCTTTGCTGGTGATACTGATGGAGTTATTGCAAATTTTCAAAGGCTTTTTTTTTTTTTTTCTAGTGATATCAAGAATAATATTATTGCACCATTATCCCGTAGTTTATAAGATCAAAGATATAACTATGTTGGTGTCCCTTGTCAATTTTACATTGTATTTTTTTAAAAATGTAATTGCCTACTCCCAAACTGTCATTTGAATTAAAGCACATAGCCAAGTATTTATTCTACACAATTTTTTTTATTGGGCATTAAAAGAAAAATAGACATGCTATCTGCCAATAGAACATAACCAAAAAGTGCATTCTGTGTTTTCAAAAATATAGAAAATATACCAAATCATTATTCAACCAAAAAAATCATGTCAAAGCAATAACCCCAAGGCCAATAATAAATAACACGTTATCTCCTCCGATTCCGCAACATGTCTGGTAGACGAACGGCCGTTCAGAAACAAACTGAGAAGCGCTAAATGGAAAAGCGCTTAAAGAAAAACGCGAATTAACACTCAACTTCTACTAACATGAAATTAGCAGAAGGAACCCAAAGGGTGGCGTAAAGGAAAACCACATTGTAAGTCTAGTACGTCACTACATTCGTAATTGTTGGCCAATTGTTGGCCACATTTGTGTGAATGCAAGATGGCTACAGTGCGGACCTGCTTTGCTGGGACTACGTCAATAGACGTAGTCCCGTGCACGAGCGGCCTGCGCTCGTTGTACCGGCTCTGTTGTCACCACATGATCAAATTTTTTTTTTTTTTTTTTTTTTTTTATTATTGTGACTGCGACATTATGGCGGACACATCGGACATTTTTGACACATTTTTGGGACCATTGTCATTTATACAGCAATCAATGCTATTTAAATGCATTGATTCCTGTATAAATGACAGTTGTAGTGAAAGAGTTAACCACTAGGGGGAGGGGAGGGGTTATGGGCTGTGACGTGTGTTGTGTTTTTTACATTAGGGGGCGGGGCTGACATCTGACGTCATTGATGGCTGTTCCCGGTCATCGGGAAAGCCGAATCAATGACAGGCAGAGTAGGAAGCGCGGGGAGAGGTTTGTTTACACATACCTCTCCCCGTTCTTCAGCTCGTGACCCGATCGCGGGACACCAGCGGCGATCGGGTCCGCTGGTCCCGTGGCCGTGGTCACGGAGCTCCCGACTGGGTCGCGAGCACGCTGCTGGCGGCGCGCACGCGACCCACGGGCAGGCATTTAAAGGATCACGTACAGGTACGTGATTTTACCTGCCCGTGCCATTCTGCTGACGTATATATGCATTGGGCGGTCGGGAAGCGGCTAATGGGATAATAATGAAGCTGCTTTGCTGGTGATACTGATGGAGTTATTGCAAATTTTCAAAGGCTTTTTTTTTTTTTTTCTAGTGATATCAAGAATAATATTATTGCACCATTATCCCGTAGTTTATAAGATCAAAGATATAACTATGTTGGTGTCCCTTGTCAATTTTACATTGTATTTTTTTAAAAATGTAATTGCCTACTCCCAAACTGTCATTTGAATTAAAGCACATAGCCAAGTATTTATTCTACACAATTTTTTTTATTGGGCATTAAAAGAAAAATAGACATGCTATCTGCCAATAGAACATAACCAAAAAGTGCATTCTGTGTTTTCAAAAATATAGAAAATATACCAAATCATTATTCAACCAAAAAAATCATGTCAAAGCAATAACCCCAAGGCCAATAATAAATAACACGTTATCTCCTCCGATTCCGCAACATGTCTGGTAGACGAACGGCCGTTCAGAAACAAACTGAGAAGCGCTAAATGGAAAAGCGCTTAAAGAAAAACGCAAATCAACACTCAACTTCTACTAACATGAAATTAGCAGAAGGAACCCAAAGGGTGGCGTAAAGGAAAACCACATTGTAAGTCTAGTACGTCACTACATTCGTAATTGTTGGCCAATTGTTGGCCACATTTGTGTGAATGCAAGATGGCTACAGTGCGGACCTGCTTTGCTGGGACTACGTCAATAGACGTAGTCCCGTGCACGAGCGGCCTGCGCTCGTTGTACCGGCTCTGTTGTCACCACATGATCAGCTGTCATTGACTGACAGCTGATCACGTAGTAAGGGGTTGGGATCGACCCCTTACTCGGATCTGTGATCCAGCGAGTCTCACCGACCCCTTACCACGTGATCAGCTGTCAGCCAATGACAGCTGATCATCTGATGACAACAGAGCCGGCAATCGGCCATTTTTCCTCCTCGCGCTGACCGCGCAAGGAGAAAAAAAAGCAGATCACTGGCACCAGCCCATCAGTGCCCACCTGTGCCCCTTGCCAGTGCCACCTAAGAATAGTCAACACAGTGCTGCCCATTAGTGCCCACAGTGCCACCTATCAGTGCCCACAATCTGCCTCAACAGTGCTGCACCTCAGTGCCACCCATCAATGCCATCTTATCTGTCCCCATCAGTGCCACCTTATCTGTGCCTATCAGTTTTGCCTTAACTGTGCCTATCAGTGCCCACCAGTGCCGCCTCATCAGTGCATATCAATGAAGGAGAAAAATGACCTGTTTGCAAAATTTTATAACAAACTATTAAACATGATTTTTTTGTTTTTGTTTTAATTTTCAATTTTTTTTGTTTGTTTAGCAAAAAATAAAACCCCCCCAGCCGTGAATAAATATCACCAAAAGAAAGCTCTATTTGTGGGAAAAAAAATGATAAAAATTTAATTTTGGTACATAGTTGTATGACCGTGCAATTGTCATTCAAAGTGCGTCAGCACTGAAAGCTGAAAATTGGTCTGGGCAGGAGGGGGGTTTAAGTGCCCAGTAAGCAAGTGGTTAAAAATAAAAAAAACTATCTGTGTCCCATTTGGGTGATTTCCCTTCACTTCCTGTGCCATAGCCAAAACAGAGAGTGAAAGGAAATCCCTGGTTATCACAAGATCTCAGGGATGCGCAAATCGTATTGCCCGATGTGTGGGGACATAAATTTCCAGGCACCATGCAGGGTTTTTTTTCTTTCACATTTAGCCTTACAAGCAGCAGGGTTTACTTTTATTTGCCCCCTAACAGAGTGTACACCGGAGCTTGATTTGGTTGCTCAGCATGTGCTTGTACTAAGCACCCAAGTTCTTCTGTGTGCAGGGATAACCTGAAGGAATAAAGTTATTTTTTATTTTTTTTTCCCCTCATTGAGGCCAGCGCCTCATTTAATCACTCAGTAGATGCGCTTCTGCTGAGCTTTAAGAGAGTCCAACACTCCCCTTTCCCCAATCGCTGCTCATCACACTACACAGTCTCTCCCCTCCCTGTTAGTCCCCCGGTGTGGTGCCAGGGTGAGTAGGAGACAAACGGCTCAATGTTAATAACATTTTAAAGTTTAAATCGTCATAAAGACCCTTGTTTTTAAAAGCCCCAGACATTCCTAAATGCACCTCTGCCCAATAAAAAACATCAACCCTGCACCTTATTTAAAGGATAAGTTCACCTTTGGCAACATGTTACATGTTCCACCCAATTTTAGGGTGGAACATGTAAGATGTTCTCAGTGCTACAGCCGCCGCCAGCTGCCCCCACCCCCCTCCCTGTGGCAACAGTATGGAGAGAAGCTCCCTGTATTGGCTGTCACTGTTTCAAAACAGCATGGCCGCTCGGGGCTCCGCCCACACGACCGCATTATTCATACACGACAGACAACTTTAGCGGCTGTCGGCTTGTAGTTATCAAAGAACTACCTTCCTGTCAGGGCATATCGGCTTACCGGTACAAGATGGGCAAGCAGATACACTGACAGTGTGCAGGAGACCTGCATGGTGCAATGCTTTACAGGCTCCTGCAACAAAAAAATAACTGCACATGTTTTTTTTTTACCTGCAATTTTTTTAAGTGAACTTATGCTTTAAAGCAGATCTTCACTGCATCTAAGCACCAAAAACTCAAACTATTCTACTCCATTTTTAACATTCAAAGCAAACTCCCCCATCAATCCACCCATGCTTTATTTTGTTGAGAAATCACTTTGAAAAACATCCCCCTAGTATTTCTGGCCTTGGCCATCTTGAGTAAGGGCAGACACTTCATGTAGAATTTACTTTCTGGAATCCATCTGCCCTTAGATCAGGCATGCATGCAGGAGAGTGTGCTTGGCTGAGAAAACCCCCTCTTCCCATCCCGAAGACTCCTGGGATGTATGACATCATTTGCCTAGGCAAGAAACCAGGAAGTAACTGAAGAAATGTAAAAAAAAAAACGGTTTCAAACAAGTAAATATAATATACCTTCCTATCCATTTACTAATGCTAGCAGCAGCATTTAACCACTTGCCGACCGCCTCCAGTACATATACGTCAGCAGAATGGCACGTACAGGCAAAATCCCGTACCTGTACGTGTCATTCTTCCGGCGGGTGGGGGGTCGGACCCCCCTCCCCCCGCCGGCGGAGACGGTCGGCTTCGCTTCAGGAGCGATCCGAGATGAGGGGACGGCCAGTGATTTCTGGCCACCCCCTCGCGATCGCTCCTAGCGAATGAGATGCTTCCTCTGCCTGTGAATTGTAAACACAGGCAGGCGGAAGTGATGTCACACTCCTCGTGTCAGTCTTTCTGACCAGGACGCCGAAAAGTGAAGACATCAAGGTTAGTGCACCAACAGTACACGGACACCAGGACACATAGGCACATATTTCGCCCCCCCCAGTCACAGTGTCACTGATTGCAGTGATCATTTATTTACTGATCACTGCATTTAGTGTCAGTTGTGACTGTAATAACTGTCAGGGCAGTTAGTTTTAGGCCCCTTTAGGTCTAAGGTAGCCCCCCACCCCCCCTAATAAAGGTTTAACCCCTTGATTGCCCCCCAGGTAACTCTTTCACCCCCTTTTGCCAGTGTCACTAAGCAATCGTTTTTCTGATCGCTACATTAGTGTCACTGGTGCCGCTAGGTAGCCAGTTTTTTTTTTTTTTAGGTTAACCGCCAGGTTTATATAGGTTCATAAATAGGTTTATAGGTTAGGTACCCCCATATTACAACCTAAATAAAGGTTTTAACCCCCTGATTGCCCCAAGAGTTAACTCTTTCACCAGTGATCACCGTATAAGTGTCACTGGTGACGCTGGTTAGCCAGTTAGTTATTTAGGTTCCCTGTCAGGTTTTTATATAGCGTCAGGTACCCCCATATATTACCTAATAAAGGTTTTAACCCCCTGATTGCCCCTAGTTAACCCTTTCACCAGTGATCACCGTATAACTGTTAAGCCCCATACACACGGTCGGACTTTTTCATGGATTCTGTCCGATCGGACAATGTTGTTGAAAAATCAGACCGTGTGTATGCACCATCGGACAGTGTACGTCGGATTGTCCGACGGACAAAGTCTTATCTCCTGCTGGAAAGATTTGCCGACAACACGGTCCGATCACACCAAATCCGATCGTGTGTACGGTTGTCCGACCGGACAAAGTGCTACGCATGCTCAGATCACATTACAAGACCAAAGCTATTGGCTACTAGCCTCTACGTAGTCCCGTCGTAGGCAACAAACGTCACCACGTTCAGAATGATCGGATTTTCCGACAACTTTGTCCGACCGTGTGTACGCATAACCAACATCAGACAAAGTATGACGGACAGGATCCGACCGACCTGGTCCGCGGATTGTCCGACCGTGTGTATGGGGCTTTACGGGTGACGCTGGTTAGTTAGTTTGTCTTTTATACTGTCAGGGCACCCGCCATTTATTACCCAATAACGGTTTAACCCCCTGATCGCCCGGCGGGTGATATCAATTAGGTTTTAGGGTCAAATAAGGTCTGCGTCGCCCCAGGTTAGTGCCAGTACCGCAAACACCCACGCGCAAAGCATACACCTCCCTTAGTGCTATAGTATCTGAACAGATCAATATCTGATCTGATCAGATCTATACTAGCGTCCCAGCAGTTTAGGGTTCCAAAAAACGCATTGTTAGTGGGATCAGCCCAGATACCTGATAGCACCTGCGTTTTTCCCCTCCGCCCAGCCCAGCCCACCCAAGTGCAGTATCGATCGATCACTGTCACTTACAAAACACTAAGCACACATAACTGCAGCGTTCGCAGAGTCAGGCCTGATCCCTGCGATCGCTAACAGTTTTTTTTGGTAGTGTTTTGATTCAGTCGCTAACAGTCAGGAGATTTTTTACCTGTGAATCTCACTAGTGTACTACTAAATTTAGAGCCTAAAATGGCAAATCAAAAGTACACTAGTGAACAGGCCTACTGAGTATGTCAGATAGTGAAGAGGAGGTCACTCATCTGTCAGACTCAGGCTCAGAATACGATCCAGTAGACGACAGCAGCTCCATGACAGATAGCTCTGACGACAGAGGTGTGGTCACTGCTAAGGTCAGGCGTACCCGCTCCCGATCTTCTGCTGTTGTTGAGGTGCAAGAACCGCAGGTCTCTCGTATAGAGCAGAGAAGTACTAGCGCCGCTATTCCTTCTGGTGAACTGGCAAGCACCAGCAGCCTAGTACACCCTGGACGTACATCCAGCACTGCAGTATCACGTGGTGACGTGGCGAGTCCCATAAGTGCAGTTCAAGCTGGCGAGGTGGCAAGCACAAGTAGTGTCCCGCTGCCACCAAGAAGAAGACAAAGGCAGGCCCGTCGATCACATAGTGTCCTTTCTGCAGAATTCGCCAATCCTGATTGGGTGCCCACCACTTCTGCAGAACCCGTACTTCCCCCATTCACTGGCCAACCCGGTATTCAGGTGGAAACAGCTGATTTTAAGCCATCCAATTTTTTTATCGCTGTTTTTCACTGAAGATCTCTATAGATCTATTGTGGACCAAAGTAATATATATGCTGGTCAACACATCGCCGCTGATCCCCAGTTGCCTTCCCTTGCCAGAGATTGGAAACCAATTACGGTTTCCGAATTTAAGTCCTTTCTGGGCCTTTCCCTCAACATGGGCATGCATAAATTCCTGACTCTGAGGACTTATTGGTCCACCTCACCAGTCCACCATATGCCGTGTTCTCTGCCTCCATGTCCAGGGCACGATACGAACAGATCTTGCGGTTCATGCACTCCAGTGACAATGAACTCTGTCGTCCTCGTGGAGACCCTGAATTTGATCGGCTCTACAAAATTCGGCCCCTCATAAACCACTTCAACCAACGTTTTGCAGCCTTGTTTACTCCCAATCAAGTTGTCTGCGTTGACGAGTCCCTGATTAAGTTTTCTGGCCGCTTGTCTTTCAAACAGTACCTTCCCAGCAAGCGTGCCAGATACGGGGTCAAGCTCTATAAGCTCTGTGACAGGGCAACAGGCTATACATGGAGCTTTTCAGTTTGAGGGAAAAGATAGTTGCGTAGAGCCGCAGAACTGTCCAGATTACATAGGGAGCGCTGGCAAGATAGTTTGGAACTTGGTGTCACCCTTATTCGGAAAGGGGTACCACTTGTACGTGGGCTTTACCCTTCCTTGAATTGCAGGAAGAGGTTGTCACAGACCTTCTGTTTTCAGACGGTTCTGCACCTCACCATCCCCTACCAAATGCAGTAAGCCGGCTGCATTAAAGGCATTATTCTTATGTTCTCCCGAGTACCCCCTACTCAACAAGCCCCCCAAAAAAGATGTTGTGTCTGTAGCAAGCGCGGATTTAGGCGTGACACCCGTTATTATTGTCCACGCTGTCCTGACAATCCTGGTCTCTGCATTGGTGAATGTTTTGAACGCTACCACTCACTAGTGAGGTATTAGCGTAGGGTACAGCATTTCACAGGCTAGGATACACTTTCACAGGGTCTCAAGAATGCCATCGCATTTTTTGACCCGACCGTTACAGTTAAAATTATAGTTACAACAGGGTCTCAAGAATGCCATCGCATTTTCTCTCTCTGCTCTCTCTCTCTCTCTCTCTCTCTCCGACTCTCTCTCTCTCTCTCAGTTAAAATTATAGTTTAAAAAATAAAAAAACAATCTCTCTCTCTCTCTCTCTTTTACCACCACAGTTAAAAAAAAGAAGCATATATGCTGAAGCATGGGGGCAGCAGGGGCGGAGGAGCGATTGGCTCCTAATGCCGCGTACATACGGTCGAAATTCCGACGGAGGCTTGCCCCGTGGAAAAGTCAGACCTTGTGTACACGGCATAACTTTTGCGGGAGGATGCCCCCATGCTTCGGCATATATAAATGGTGCATGTATGCCCATCATTAGAAGTGGGTGGATGAAGGGAGGTATTCTAATGGTGGGCATACCCACCGATCAATCTCTTTTTTTCGTTCAGCCAAGAGGCTGCATGAAAAAAAAAGATTACAATATATGTCCAGTATGTTGCTGGACTTTGAATGGTTATACCAGAATGATGCCTGCAGGTTTAGGTATCATTCTTTTCAGCCAGTGATCGGCTTTCATGTAAAAGCAATTCTAGTGGGTAATAAGCCTCTAGACTGCTTTTACAAGCAGTGGGAGGGAATGTCCCCCCTCCCGGATATAAACGCGCCATTGGAAAATTGTGAAATCGTTTTATCACACCGATCTTGGTGTGGTCAGATGCTTTGAGGGCAGAAGAAAGATCTAGGGTCTAATAGACCCCAATTTTTTTCAAAAAAAGAGTACCTGTCACTGCCCATTGCTATCATAGGGGATATTTACATTCCCTGAGATAACAATAAAAATGATAACAAAGAAAACAAAGAAAAAAAATGGAAGGAACAGTTTAAAAATAAAATAAAAATGCGAAATGAATAAAAAACAAAACAAAAAAAAGCACCCCTGCCCCCCCTTCTCTTGCGAAAAGGCGAACACAAGCGTTGGTCTGGTCTTCGTGAATCTAATGTGGTAACCTGTAAAGGCTTTTAAAGGCTTTTAAAAATGTATGTAGTTTGTCATCAAAAATTTGAGCAATATAGAGTGTTTTAGTGCATTAAAATAAAAAGTGTATTTTTTTCCACAAAAAATGCGTTTGAAAAATCGCTGCGCAAATACTGTGTGGAAAAAAAAATGCAACACCCACCATTTTAATCTGTAGGGCCTTTGCTTTAACAATATATATAGTGTTTGGGGGTTCAACGTAATTTTCTTGCAAAAAAAAAATATGTTTTCATGTAAACAAAAAGTGTCAGAAAGGGCTTTGTCTTCAAGTGGTTAGAAGAGTGGGTGATGTGTGACATAAGCCTCTAAATGTTGTTGTGCATAAAATTCCAGGACAGTTCAACCCCCCCCCCCCCCCAAATGACCCCATTTTGGAAAGTAGACACCCCAAGCTATTTGCTGAGAGCAATGTTGAGCCCATTAAATATTTTTTTGTTTTTGTCCCAAGAGATTGAATAATGGAAAAAAAAAAAAATATATGTTTTTTACAAAAAGTTGTCACTAAATGATATATTGCTCAAACATATCATGGGCATATGTGGAAATACACCCCAAAATACATTCTATTGCTTCTCCTGAGTACAGGGATACCACATGTGTGGGACTTTTTGGGAGCCTAGCTGCGTACGGGACCCCAAAAACCAAGCACCGCCTTCAGGCTTTCTAAGGGTGCAAATTTTTGATTTCACTCCTTTCGCTTCCAAAAAGTCCCACACATGTGGTATCCCCATACTCAGGATAAGCAGCAAAATGTATTTTGGGGTGCAATTCCACATATAACCATGGCATGTGTGAGCAATATATCATTTAGTGACAACTTTTTGAAAAAACATTTTTTTTTTGTCTTTATTCAATCACTTGGAAAAAAAAAAAATATTCAATGGGCTCAACATGCCTCTCAGCAAATAGCTTGGGGTGTCTACTTTCCAAAATGGGGTCATTTGTTTTTTTTTTTTTTTTTTTTTTTTTTTTTTTTTTTTACTGCTCTGCCATTTTAGCACCTCAAGAAATGAGATAGGCAGTCATAAATTAAAAGCTGTGTAAATTCCAGAAAATATACTCTAGTTTGTAGACGCTATAACTTTTGCGCAAACCAATAAATATATGCTTATTGGCATTTTTTTTTACTAAAGACATGTGGCTGAATACATTTTGGCCCAAATGTTTGACAAAAATTTAGTTTATTAGATTTGTCTTATAACAAAAAGTAGAAAATAGCTTTTTTTTTTCAACATTTTCGGTCTTTTTCCGTTTATATCGCAAAAAATAAAAATCACAGAGGCAATCAAATACCAGCAAAAAAAGCTCTATTTGTGGGAAGAAAAGGATGCAAATTTTGTTTGGTTACAACATTGCATGACCGCGCAATTACCAGTTAAAGCAGTGCAGTGCGAAATTGAAAAAAGACCTCTGGTCCTTAAGCTGACAATTGGTCCGGGGCTGAAGTGGTTAAAAAAAAAAAAAAAAATCAATGTTGATTGGGAGAGTGAATATATATAAAATCAGGACAAGTAGCTTTCATGAGGGACAAATAGATTGGGTCCTCGATTTAGTCCTTGGACAAGTAGTGTGTTAGTCATTTCAATGGCCTGCATTTCTCGGGACAAAGTTTAAAAAAACACCAATTTTAACAGATTTTTTTTTTTTCTGCACCTCTATATAAGCCTTTGTATCCATGTACCAATGGGTATTTACTGGCTTATTGGAAGAGGAGCGTTTACTGAAAGAAAAACTTGCCAAAGGCACATTAAAGGGGTTGTAAAGGTAAAATTTTTTTCACCTTAATGCATTCTATGCATTAATGTGAAAAAACTTTTGACAATGCCGGCCCCCCCAGCCCCCCGTTTATACTTGCCTGACCCCTCGAAAGTCACGCTCGCTCGCCCGACGTCCTCTTCGCCGCTGACCCTGGCCATTGATTGGCTAGAGTGGATGGATTAAAAGCAGCGCAGCCTTTGGCTTATCGCTGCTGTCAATCACATCCAATGATGCGGTGTGCCCGGGGCGAGGCCGAGTGATACAGCGAGCGGCTATGGCCGTCAGCTGTATCACTGGAGCGTGCCCGCAAGCACTCCACACCATGCGAGGGAGCTCGCATGAAGTTGTGGAGTCCTTGCGGGAGGGAGCTGAAACAGCCGCTGAGGGACCGCAGAAGACCAGGTTCGGGGCCACTCTGTGCAAAACGAGCTGCACAGTAGAGGTAAGTATAGCATCTTTGTTATTTAAAAAATAAAATAAAAATTTCCTTTTAGTGACCCTTTAAATAGAGGAGCTGAGGAGCAGAAAAAGGGCTATATTCGCATAAATGTTAGATGTGTCTAGAGTTTGAGTGTTAATTAATTCTAATAGCCAGAAATGTATATTCTCGCCAATAGAATTCATTAATGCTCAAAACCATAGACGTGCAATACATATCTTTTTTTTGCTACAGTTGTGTATGAACACCTCACTGTTTATCGTTGTAGCTATTATTTATCATATGGCACCATCTTGTGGTGAAATTAAATATAGCACAACTATGTTGTGTTATTTCTGTAACAATTTCAGATGCCTTCTCTCTCATTTTCCTCAAATGAATTTATACTTTGCACTTGGGGTTTGTCTAGTGTGTGTGTGTGTGTGTGTGTGTGTGTGTGTGTGTATATATTAAAAATTTGTAACCTTAACTAATTGTTTGGGATATAGACATCTTTCTCAGGCACAATGAAACTTAATAGGGAAACAGTCTGCCTTGACAGAGGAGTCTCCTCTGGAACAAATCAATTAGTAAAGTATTTTTGAGTGCCTGAAATCACAGTTGTTATGAGTTATTGGAAACGGAATGATTTTGTCAGTCCATTACTGAGCTTTGAACACTTACTGTGCTGTGAAATTTTATGGGTTATATCTGAACTTTGGGCTTAATTATACCTACATCTGTTCTCCTTTTGGAGTTTTAAAATGTAAGTTTCCATATTTAATCATTGCTTTTTTTTTTTTTTTCTTCTGCAAAGCTGATTTTGAAAATTGATTATAGCAGGAAGTCATCTGGGTACAGCTTCTTATTTAAATTCTTACTGTACGGTGTAAAACAGCCCTCAAAAAATCCACTCGCCTGCTCGCATTTTGCGAGTGGATTTTGAGGTCTGGCGAGCTATTGGCTGCCTGGGAGGAGGGGGCGAGCACTGCCGGCAGCCTGGGTTGAATTGGAGTCCTTCCTCCCATTCAACCCATTGCTTGAATGTGAGTCCAGCGATCTTGGAGGGGAAGAGAAAGGAGAGCCGCCCAGATGATCAGAGCGCAGGGAACACAGCTATCATTTCACATTACAGTACTGTGTTCCCCGCTACTCGCTGTCACATATAGCCCCTCCTCCTGGTCCGGACTTTAATAGACAGATCAGCCCACCAATCCCGGGACGGGTGATCTTTCAATCAAAGTTCCCCGGCCAGGGGGTGTGGCTATATGTGAAGTTGAGAGGCGGGAACACCAATTAAAATGAAAGCTGAGATCGCTGTGTTCATCATCCGGGTGGCTCTCCTGTTCTTCTCCTTCTCCTTCCCTGCACAGGTAGGACTGGGGCTGCATGGTGATGGACTGGGGCTGCATGGTGGTGGACTGAGGCTTTCCAAAAAAGGGTCAATTGGGGGGTATTTTGTACTTTCCTGGCTTGTTAGAGTTCATCAGGTGTGAGCAGGTTTGATAATTTTTTTGTGATTGACACCATAGCTAGTAGACTCTATACCTTTCACACAGACTAAATAATATCCACCAATTTGGGTTATTTTTACCAAATATTAGAGCTGCACGATTCTGGCTAAAATGAGAATCGCATTTTTTTTGCTTAGAAGATAGATCACGATTCTCGCGGCGTAACATCTATCACATTAAAACAAAAAAAATTGTGAGATATATATATATATATATATATATATATATATATATAATTGCATGTGTGTATTTGGGGGTTCCAAGTAATTTTCTAGCAAAAAATATTGATTTTAACTTAAGTGTCAGAAAAAGATTTAGACTTTGAGTGGTTAAACTTCCTGCATTTACACGTTTGAAAGCTTGGCAAACTGCCCAGATTATTTGTTTACACAAGAAGTTCTATCCCTTTGATTTTAAGAAGTAAGCGTTAGTTACAATGTTTCAAGTTCTAAACTTGGCAGATTGCCCTGGGTGCTTTCTTTTGACAGTGCAGAGAATCTCTCCACTTGTTACTTGTTTATATGAAAGAATCGCCTACTCCCAGCAGGAGAGATCGTCAGGGGGGGGGGGGGTGACTCGAGATTGCGATATTTTTTTTTTTTTTTAATGATTAATCATGCAGCTCTACCAAATATATGTAGCAGTATACATTTTGGCCCAAATTTATGAAGAAAAATTACTTTATTTGCAAAATTTTTAAATAGAAATTAATTTTTTTTTTTTTTCCCCCTAAAATTTCGCTTATATTGCAAAAAAAAAAAAAAAAAACAGCGGTAATTAAATACCACCAAAAGCTCTATTGGTGAGAAAAAAATTATAAAAAAATTGTTTGGATACAGTGTAGCATGACTGAGTAATTGCCATTCAAAGTGTGAGAGCACTAAAAGCTGAAAATTGGTCTGGGCAGGAAGGTGCGTAACTGTCCTGGTATTGAAGTGGTTAAAATATCACATTAGTGTGACTTTTAGCCTTGATTCACACCAGGAAATTTGCGCTACTTCAAGGTGATTTCAATGCCGCAGATCGGTTCGATTTGAACCTCTGATTTCACTGCGGCTTGCGACTTTGTTTAACAGAATGTGGCATGCTGGAGGGGGACAGGCTTTTCTATTCAAAAATGAGTGTAGCGCAATGGGTATGTGAGATAATGCAACCAATTAAAAATCACCTTATAAAGTAATTTATATATGTGTGTCTACTAGTGACTCCTCCACTCAACGTATTATAAACCCCAAAGATAATGTGAAAAAGAGTGCAACTCCATGTATTATAAAGCTTATATTAATAGTGAAAAGCAATAATTTTATAACAGTCCATGTGATTGCTTATGTGCTATAAGCATTCTTCACATTGCTTCTTTCTGGTGACCCACCACCAACAGGTCAAGTGCTCACTCACCTTAAATCTCTGACCCCACTACAGAGTCAAATAAGCCTTAAGTACACTCCTCCTATAGAGAATGTAGCCAGATCTTTTTATCTCCCATCCGGGGCTGTATCTGCCATATTGCCTTTTTAAGTCTGTGGCTTTTTTCTCAAGAAAACAGAAAATTTTATCAAATAATTACCGTAAATTTTCTTTCCTGATGCCAATCAATGACAGCATACATGTGATATAGCTCCACCCCTATATCCACCCACAGGACCAGTTTTTAAATCTATAAAAGAAAAGCAACATCCCCATTCTCCGTAAAAAAAAAAAAAATCTATGAAAAGAGAGGGTTTTGTGGCGTCAGAAAATAACGGTAAGTATTTGATACAATTTTCTGTTTTTCTGGTGCCAACATGGCAGCATACATGTGATAAATAACGAGCTAAACAGGAAAGGCTAAAATGTATAACCAAACTTTTATTACAATGGACTGGACCATCATTCCATTGATGTATAAGCTCCTGGATTTTCCCTGTAGTGCCTGAGACAGGTGCACTGCACCAACTAGCCTGCTGCTTTGCAGATGTCTCCATAGGCATTTTGCATGCGCTGCCCCTACTTAGACGTAAACATGGACCTAGCTGAATGAGCATCTATCACTTCTGGAGGCTCTAGTTCTAAGTATGTGCTTGTTTCCAAAAACCTGTGCCAATAGAATGACATTTTTGAAAGGCTCACTAAGCCTCTCAACAATATCTTGGGGTGTTTACTCTCCAAATCGTGGTTATTTTGTGGGTGTTTCTACTGTCCTGAAGCTCTGGGCCTCCAAAACAGTGATAGGTAGTTAGGAAATTAGATGGGTAATTTATGCTCCTTGAAAGCTCGAAGGTGCTCCTTGGATTTTGGGCCCCCCTATATGGCTAGGCTGTGAAAGTCTCACACATCACCATACTCAGGAGGAGTAGCAGAATATGTTTTGGGGTATAATTCTAAGTATGCCTATGATGTGTGTTGGAAATATTTTATTGATTGACAACTTTGTGTTTAAAAAAAAAAAAAAAAATTTTCAGCATTTTCCAAAAACTTGTGGTGAAAAATTACATTTTCAAAAGACTCACTCATCATTAGGGATGGACCGAACGGACCCCTGTTTGGTTCGGACCAGAACGTCCGAACACCGCGAAAGTTTGTACCCGAATAACGAACCCCATTAAAGTCAATGGGACCCGAACGTCAAATATCAAGTGCCCATTTTAAAGGCTTAAATGCAAGTAATTAGGCATACAATGGTTATAGGGGTCCGGGTCCTGCCCTGGGGGACATGGATCAATAAAAAAAAAGTTTGTGAAAAACTTCATTTTTAAATGAGCAGTGATTTTTAAAGTGAAAGCCTAAAAATGAAAAATTCCTTCCGTGCCAGGGGGGTCCCCTTAGTCTAACTGTAAAGTTGCAGATCTGTACCATGTCTAGAATCTGCTGCAGCAATAATTGAATTTATAAAGCCAAAAAAATTAAATTTTTCCTGCAAGCTGCCTTTATTTTGCTCAGCATGAGGCCGAATGTGATGGAATAGGGTTGCTGCTCTCTACTCTTTCTTGATGTCGGCCTCCTTGGGGTTGTGCCACCTCACCTTCAGTTTCCTCCTCTGCTCTATCTGGCACCCAAGTCATATCAGTGACCTCATCATCTTCATCAACTCCTCCATCTTCATCAACTCCTCCATCTTCATCAACTCCTCCATCTTCATCAACTCCTCCATCTTCATCAACTCCTCCATCTTCATCAACTCCTCCATCTTCATCAACTCCTCCATCTTCATCAACTCCTCCATCTTCATCAACTCCTCCATCTTCATCAACTCCTCCATCTTCATCAACTCCTCCATCTTCATCAACTCCTCCATCTTCATCAACTCCTCCATCTTCATCAACTCCTCCATCTTCATCAACTCCTCCATCTTCATCAACTCCTCCATCTTCATCAACTCCTCCATCTTCATCAACTCCTCCATCTTCATCAACTCCTCCATCTTCATCAACTCCTCCATCTTCATCAACTCCTCCATCTTCATCAACTCCTCCATCTTCATCAACTCCTCCATCTTCATCAACTCCTCCATCTTCATCAACTCCTCCATCTTCATCAACTCCTCCATCTTCATCAACTCCTCCATCTTCATCAACTCCTCCATCTTCATCAACTCCTCCATCTTCATCAACTCCTCCATCTTCATCAACTCCTCCATCTTCATCAACTCCTCCATCTTCATCAACTCCTCCATCTTCATCAACTCCTCCATCTTCATCAACTCCTCCATCTTCATCAACTCCTCCATCTTCATCAACTCCTCCATCTTCATCAACTCCTCCATCTTCATCAACTCCTCCATCTTCATCAACTCCTCCATCTTCATCAACTCCTCCATCTTCATCAACTCCTCCATCTTCATCAACTCCTCCATCTTCATCAACTCCTCCATCTTCATCAACTCCTCCATCTTCATCAACTCCTCCATGTTCATCAACTCCTCCATCTTCATCATCTCCTCCATCTTCATCATTACCACTGGAGACAACTTGGCAATACACTGCGGCTTGGGGAACATGAATGCCAATTTGTCTACCAGTGTTCCTCCTTCTATCTAGGCTCATGTTCCTGTCATCCTCAACCTCAGAACCAGCATCTGAATCCAGTAATGGCTCGGCATCATCAAGGCGCAAGTGGCTGACGCTGTGGTCAAATAACTCAGCTGACTCCTCAATGGCTGATGTTAGGGCTATGGCAGGAATAGATGTGGACAAGGAGGCAGGTTTATCCATTCTGGCAACTGCAGGGGACTGCACGCTTGTCTCTGCTTGTGTGACAGAGGATGAGGATGAGGAAGGTTTAGTAAGTCAGTCCACCACCTCCTCTGCATGCTGTGGCTGGATAGCATTGGCAAACTTACTAAACAGAGCAAATGATGCCCTGCCTGAGGACTGACCACCACATCCACCTTTGCCTGTGGACACATTTGTTGCTGGCCCCCTTACAGTGCCAAGGGAATGTCTGCCTCTCCTTGTTGTTCTCCCAGACATTAAACTTTCAGTAAAGCATGCAATACGATATGGTGTTAAACTGGCAGTAACGCAATCAAATAGACGGTGTTCAACCGTCACTACACCGACGGTATCTGAACTGTCCCTACTCTAGCTATATACTGTCAGGATTACTGACACGGTCTCACTACACTACACTGAAACTATCTGAGCTGTCCCTACTCTAGCTGCACACTATGAAAAGCTGAATGATGGTCCTCCTCACTACACTCACACTATCCCTAGACCGACACTAAACGAATATTCTACACTGACAATTGAAGCAAAATAGCACCGTATAGCACACTAACTAACTAATAGCAATGAACAGAGCCCTGTTCTATCTATCTCCACGCCAAAATCACACTGAAAATGGCTGCCATTGAAAGAATACTTTTATACTGTGGGGCGGGAATGAATCATGATTGGATAAAGTCATGACAGTGTCCAATCATGACTCTGACAGTGCTCTGTGTTCTGATTGGCTGAAGCTTTCACTGCTTCAGCCAATCAGGGCTTGCAATGCACTGTTCAGCGCCACAATGCATTGTGGTCGGTTCGGGGGGCCGAACAAACAGTCGAACGACCCGTTTTTGTTCGGATGTTCGCTGAACGTCCGAACAACGAAAGTTCAACCCGAACTGTTCGCCCATCCCTACTGATCATGCCTTTCATGAAGTATCTTGGAGTGTTTGCCTCCTAAAATGGAGTCCTTTTGTGGGTGTTTAAACTGTCCTGATGGCCCAGGGCCTCCAAAGATGTGTTAGTTAGGAAATTGAATGCATCATTTATGCTTTAATTTCTGCTTCTTAAAAAATGCCCAAAGGTGCTTTTTGAATTTTGGGTTCCTCTATGCATCTAGGTTGTAAAAAAATATGTTTACACATGTGGTATCCCCATATTTAGGAGGCATAGCAGAATGTGTTTTAGGGTGTAATTCTAAGGCTCCATGCACACTGGAGCTCAAAAAAAGCTGTTTCTGGACGCCAGATTGCTGGCAGAAAAAGCTAGTTGAAAAACGTGATTTTATCAGCGTTTTGCATTGCCGTTAATGCTCGTTCAGCGGCGCTAGCTTTTAGCAGCGTTTCTCTGTCTCTATTCAAAATCAATGGTTCCCTATGGGAGCCCATTGATTTAAATAGAAGTCGCATCAGAAGTCGGATCATCATGATCCGACTTGCGGTGCGATTTGTGTGCTAAGGGTGAAGGGGAACCCCGCCAAAATGAAAAAAAAAATGCCGTGGGTTTCCCCCCCTCGGACGATACCAGACCCTTCGGTCTGGTATGAATTTTAAGGGGAACCCTCTTCACCGAAAAAATGGCGTGGGGTCCCCCCAAAAATCCATACCAGACCCTTATCCGAGCACGCAGCCCGGCCGGTCAGGAAAGGGGGTGGGGACGAGCGAGCGCCCCTCCCCCTCCTGAACCGTACCAGGCCGCATGCCCTCAACCTGGGGGGTAGGTGCTTTGGGGCAGGGGGGGGCCCAACCCTGGTCGTTGGTTGTCGGGGTCTGCAGGCGGGGGGATTATCTGAATCTGGAAGCCCCCTTCAATAAGGGGGCCCCAGATCCCGGCCCCCCACCCTAGGTGAATAAATATGGCGTACATTGTACCCCTACCCATTCACCTTGAAAAAAGTGTCAAAAATAAAACACACTACACAGGTTTTTAAAGTAATTTATTAGGCAGCTCCAGGGGTCTCTTGTGAATTCGGGGGTCTCTTCCTTCTTCTCCGTGCTCTCCGGCCTCTTCCTTCTTCTCCGTGCTCTCCGGCCTCTTCCTTCTTCTCCGTGCTCTCCGGCCTCTTCTCCGTGCTCTCCAGTTCTTCGGCCGCTGTCTGGTATCTTCTGCCGGGCTCCTCTGCTATCTTCTGCTCTTTTGCCCGCTCTTTTGCTAGCGGTGGCCCGGTATTCTCCTTCGCCTTCTTCCCCCTTCTCTTCTTCCAATGTTGACATGACGCTCTCTCGCGCTGTAATGCCCAGTGCGCAACGACTTATGTTGGCATGGGGCGTGGTCACCGGGCAATGTCATCCGGTGACCCCCGCCGCCCTTATGACGTCACCGTCCCAGCATGCCCTGGGTGTTGACGTCATAAAGGGGGCTCCCAGATTCTGATAAGCCCCCCGCCAGCAGACCCCGACAACCAACAGCCAGGGTTGTTGGGAAGGGCCCTTGTCCTCATCAACATGGTAACAAAGTGCTTTGGGGTGGGGGGTCGCAGGGCCACCCTGACCCGAAGAACCTACCGCCTATGTTGAGGGCATGCGGCCTGGTACGGTTCAGGAGGGGGGGCACTCGCTCTTCCCCACCCCTTTTCCTGACCGGCCGGGCTGCGTGCTCGGATAACGGCCTGGTATGGATTTTTGGGGGAACCCACGCTGTTTTTTCAGCGAAGAGGGTTCCCCTTAAAATCTATACCAGACTGAAGGGTCTGGTATCGTCCGAGGAGGGGGGGAACCCCACGCCATTTTTTAATTTTTTTTATTTTGGCTGGGTTCCCCTTCATCCTCGGCACACAAGTCGCACCGCAAGTCGGATCATGATGATCCGACTTCTTCTGGGCTCCCCTAGGGAACCATTGATTTTGAATAGAAGCAGAGAAATGCCAAACGAGGCTTAACGCTCTTTTTACAGCGTTAACCTTCGTTTAACACCTTTTACCGGTGTCTGCTGTTTCCAGCACTGCTCTTGAACACTATTTTATGTGCATGGATAACATACTTTACATAGATTTTGTTTGTTTTTTTTTACCAAAGAAATGTAGCAGAATACATTTTGGTCTAAATTTATGATGTAAGATTATTTAATGACAGAAACCAAGAAAAACTTTTTTTTTTTCCAAACGGTTCAGTATTTTTTAAACTTTTATTTTTTTTTTTTTTTTTTTTTTTTTTAATATAGCAAAAAAAAAAAGAAAAAGGGGTAAAGTTCTCTGTTGTTTTAACTTTGGCTAGTAAAACACTTTTTTTCCTGCCAGTAAATACCTTATACAGCCCACTTCCTGTTTCTTGTCTGGAAAAAAGCCTAGGCTTATGACATCATGCACAGCTGTCTCTCTAACTCTCGTGAGAGTTTGCCAGGAAGGGAGGGGGTGAGTCATAAGAGAGCCAATGAGGGCTGCGGAGCAGGAGGTGTGCCTCTGTAAATCTAAGAAGTGAACGGGCAGAAGCTTCAGCTGCCCACGGTTAAAATTATTGCAGCCAGACTTGGTGGAGGGAGATTTCTGCAGCATATTTGGCAAGTACAGAATCGCAGTATATATAAAATAATATGCAAAGTGGTTGGAGGGAAGCTTCAATATGGCAAAGATGTTTTTATTACAAATTATGTGGGAATAAGATATTCAATGATAACCAACTGTTATTTGAGAACCGCTGTTGTATGGTACATATTCAGCCTGATATCGTAAAAACAACAAAGGCTGACAGTGCTCAGTGGCTGCGAAGATCCACAATGTGCATCTGGTACTTTTGCAATTTATTCACAAAGGTTAAAACAGTACATACATATTCCATTGAACATGAAATTGCAACATTATCGTGACTGAGGGCTAGCTTGAGCACTGATGGTTTACTGTGTCCCAGATGGGGAGATCCAGTTGAAGGAGCCAATCGTTTAAAGCCACAAGAGGTAACAAGCAGGCATTGTATCCACGCCAGACCCACCGGTGTGTGTGGATGGCATCACTGAAGCCATGGGCGGAGGCACGGTGTTCGAAAGGGGAAAGCCCGTGAACAGCTTGTGTAGATGACGTCACTGAAGCCCTGGACAGAAGCAAGGTGACTAAGTGGAAGCTGCCATGGCCAGCGTGTAATGCAGGCGTCCCTGTTGCTGTGACTACGCGTTTTGCACGTCAGGGAAGTAGCGGCATACAGAGGCTTTTAAACCAGGTTATAGGGAGGGCAGTGGGCAGAGCTGAGGGACAGAGCTATTACCAGTTAACCCATCAGTGCCCTTTCCATGATATAGAACATATTACCTATTCAATGTACTTTATATTACATATTTGATCAATCATACTTGATCAAAAAATACAAATACATGTATGTTATGCTGAAATGTCTACATGGAAATGAATAATTGGAAAATAAAATAAAAATGAATAAAAAATAAACAAAGTGACATCATCTACATAAACATAAAATTATGTAATCCTGTAGCTTACTGGGGGCTAAAATGTTTTTCAACATGCGTGCTCTTCTAAACGTGACCTGAGGAGCCAGGGGCAATGTGGAAGCCAATTTCTGATTTAGTTTTAATATTCCATAATGTTTATTGAGAATTTTAGAAATGGACCAATATGTGTCATTAAAGGTGGTGATGAATCCTAATGTATTTTTCTGGTGAGCTGTTTGCCTTTTTTATGTTGGGGATTTATATTTGCATTAGAGGCCTTCTTAATAAGCACGGTACGGTTCAGGAGGGGGGGCCTTCTCTCGTCCCCCCCCTCTTTTCCTGCGGCCTGCCAGGTTGCGTGTTCGGATGAGGGTCTGGTATGGATTTTGAGGGGGACCCCACGCCATTTTTTTTGGCGTGGGGTTCCCCTTGACCACTTCAATACCAAGGACATCATATGATGTCCTTGACATTGAGTGGGGATATCTGAATGATGCGTGCAGCTACAGGCATCATTCAGATATCAATCTTTCCGGGCGGCGATTCTGTGCACGATCAGAATGATCATAGTGGCAGTTCCACCGCTTGATCATTCATATAGGCAACGGGAGGGGACGTCCCCCCCCCCTCCCGCCGCCATCCGGTGCTTCTCCGGGCTCTCCCGTGCCATCGGGGGCCCAGAAAAAGAATCGCCCGCCGCCGGATGACGAGCATAGAGATTTCCGGTGACCAGATGGTCACCAGGCATCTCTATGACCGTCGGAGGCCCGGGCGCGACGTTATGACGTCACGCCCGGTAACCGGAAGTAAACAAAGCTGCGATCGCGGCTGTCAGCATGAGATCGGTGAATTATTTTTTTACCGATCTCCAGCCTGGAGGAGAGATGTGGGGTCTTATGACCCCTCATCTCTCCATAAAGAGGACCTGTCACATACATTCCTATAACAAGGGATGTTTACATTCCTTGTAATAGGAATAAAAGTGATCCAAAAATATTTTTTTTTCTTTAAAAAGTGTAAAAATTAAAAAAAAAAAAAAAAAAAAAAAATATATAATTTTTTTTTTTTTTAAAACGCCCCTGTCCCCAGTAGCTCGCGCTCAGAAGCGAACGCACACGCAAGTCCCACCCACATATGTAAACGCCGCTCAAACCACACATGTGAGGTATCGCTGCGTGCATTAGAGCGCGTGCAACAATTCTAGCACTAGACCTCCTCTGTAACTCTAAACTGGTAACCTGTAAAAAAAATTTAAAGCGTCGCCTATGGAGATTATTAAGTACCGAAGTTTGGCGCCATTCCATGATTGTGCGCAGTTTTAAAGCGTGACATGTTGGGTATCTATTTACTCGGCGTAACATCATCTTTCATATTATATTTAAAAAATTGGGCTAACGTTAATGTTTTTTGTTATTTTTTAATTAATGAAACCGTTTTTTTTTCCCAAAAAAAAGGTGTTTGAAAGATTATTGCACAAATACTGTGAGATAAAAAGTTGCAATGACCGCCATTTTATTCCTTAGGGTATCTGCTAAAAAAAACATATATATAATGTTTGGGGGTTCTGAGTAATTTTCTAGCAAAAAAATTATGATGT
Organism: Lithobates sylvaticus; assembly: GCA_028564925.1. Taxonomy (NCBI): domain Eukaryota; kingdom Metazoa; phylum Chordata; class Amphibia; order Anura; family Ranidae; genus Lithobates; species Lithobates sylvaticus. The sequence continues at coordinate 250,167,779 of CM053029.1, read as the reverse complement.
TTACATGAAGGAGAATAGACCAGAATAGGCCCGGTATTAGAAACTCTCTCTCATTTGTGCAATTCCGCTTCAACCAAATAAACTGGCTTTTTGGGACAGATTTAAGCCATGATGCATGGTGACAGCTATTGACAGGAATATACGAATTCCTGTCGGTGCTTTTTAAAGAAGGTTGAGGTGTTAGATTGATCAATCTTAGTTGTGATTTTTAAATCAAGAACGTTTTTTTGACTGGCTGGCCTCATTTCAGGATGATACCCCCAGTGTTTAAATCCTCAATGAAAAGGTCCAAATCTAATCGGCTGGCATCCCAAAGGAGGAGGATGTCGTTGATGTACCGTGCCCATAAAACCAACTGGGGTCTCTAATGGGCATAGAAATCCTCCTCCCATAGGGCCATAAAAAGGTTAGCCAAACTGGGGGCGTATTTAGCCCCCATGGCTACAACTCTATCTTGACGGAAAAACTGACCATTAAACCAAAAATAATAATTCAAGCAACTTCATAATAAAACAGATCTGTTCATCAAGGAGTCATGTCTCAAAAAATACTCCACAGCAAACGGTCCCAGATTGTGTGGTATGACGATATAGAGAGAAGTAACATCCGCCGTCACCAACCACATCTCTTATTTGGGAGTGTGTTCTGACAAAAGGTTGATCACATGACGGGAATCATTAATATGGGAAGGCATTTTTAATATTGGAGGTTGCAAATAAAAATCAATATACCTGCCCACCCTTGATTTGATGGAATCAATACCACTTACTATTAGACGTCCCGATGGGGCAGGTAGGCTGTTTGTGTATTTTTGGTAAATAGTACACAATAGGTGTACGAGGTGCACTGGGAACTAAATACAACTTCTATTTTTTTATCCAAAATACCTTGTCCAAAAACCTCTCTGGACAATATCTTCTAGATACATCGGATTACATGCAACACGGTAGGAGTCATTTATTTAGCCACCTGCCGTTGTGGATGTTTTTATGTTGGAAAAACAAAGAGAGCCTTTTCCATCCGCATACAGGACCACATTAAACCCCTATTCAAAAAGAAAATTTCCACCGCAATTAACCGTCATGTAGCCCAAAAACATAACTTTGACTCCACTGCAATTCTATTCTCTGCCCTTGAACATTTACCCCTCAATGTACGCGGAGGGGACATTGATAATCGCCTCCTTCAACTTGAAACTAGGTGGATATACACCTTAGATGCCACCAGATATCCGGGCATGAATGAGTATATTAGCTTCAAATCTTTTCTTTAATATCTATTATTATTATTGTCTCTAATTTAAAGACATCTTTTTTGAAAAAGTGCCCTATCCCTCCCTCGGGGTCTCGCCCGCTGAGGTCACCACCACCATGCGCCAAAGCCTGCTCCGTTATTTCTTATTGTTCTTTGCAATATGTGTTTTTCTTTTCTTTTTTTCTAATTAAAGCAATTTATTAACATCACAATACACATGGAAATTATTCTGAAATTTTATCAATTATACTGTATGGGAATTGAATCTTGACTGTACATTACTTTCTCCGCTAAACTGCCCCTGCTTGGTGTATTTAAAACAGACGCCTGACCAACCTTAAATTGGCTTGTTATGTCTAAACTCATCCTTGCACTGTGGCTTATATACCTTTCGTTCTCATATATATATATATATATATATCTTTTTTCCGAAATAGATGACTTCAATATGTTTAAACTTCAATTATTTGGTACTAACGACCTTTGACTGGAGTCTGTGACTGGGGAGGATGTCCCCTATGCTCTGGTCCGCTGGACTGCCTTTGATGTGTAGCCCTTTTGCTCTTTTTTCCATCTAGTCCCTTTTTTTCCCCCTTCTTATATTCCTCCTATGCACCCCTTTACCAACGTTTGGCTGTTAAGACTCGGCCGCCGCCCTGGGGGCGGATCAGTCTCCTTGGGATAGCCCCTTTGCCTAGTATGGACACCCGAGGGCGGACCCTACAAGCCCGCCCACCTTCAGCCTTTGCCACCTATTCGCCGCTAGACGGCGATGATGTCATCACGCACTGCACACGCCCACCGCCGGGAACTATGGTCCTTGTAGGCTCCCGGCGGAGACGTACTGCGCGCATGCGCATAGGCTCATCTGTCCGCTGATCGAGGGGCGGTCCCCACGCCCCCTCGATCTGGAAGCCGGATATAAAAACCAGCCTGACTGCTCAGTCCATCACAGGACTCTGGAGGCACCTGACGCAACGCACCTGTCTGCATGCAAGTAAGCAATCCAATCTCCTAGTCACTCTTCTCCCTTGGTACTATCTTTAATTTATTTTCCATCTCAAGTGGGCCGTCTGAATATTAGTTCTTATCAATTTTTTGCAGACTCTTGACTATCTGGACATCTCTCTTCCCCCCCCCCTTTTTTAAGGGTGCCCATAATCGCCTATCTCAGGCAGAACTGGCTTTTTACCTTATATTCTAAATACAGGTATGGGACCATCATTACCTATAATTACACTTATTCTACCACCTTCCCCCCTTCTCTTATCTGATTAATACTCTCCACAATACTGCAACTGTCTGTTTATTCAATGTTTTCTCAGGTGCCTCCCGCCCATCATTTGGTCAATTTCCAGAACCCTTGTGGTTCTCTTATTATACAATTTCAACAATATTTTTCAATTTATCCAAGTAAGTAAATATTTGAGACATTGTCCTCGATGTAGTGTATGGCGTCATGTCCATGAACCCATTTTTTCATGGACTTACAACACTACTGAAACTACTTTTCATTATTACTTATATTTTTTCTTTGCAATTAGATAATATATTCAATGATTGATCTGGTCGTACCCGCCTTCTGCTAGGCAACTTTGGCACCCTCTATGACTGCCTTACCTCACGGCTGGGGCCGAGCCTGATCTATACACCGACCGGGTAAGCATGGGACGGTATTAAGGGGGACTTTCCCTTCTCTTTTCCACCAGGGAAGGAGGGGCCAAGGCACTTCCTTTGGATTGGCAAGTAGCGGAACCCTCCCTGGTTTTCTTTATGAGAATTTTTTCCCTTCCCTTCTACTTTGACCCTATACAGGTCTACTTTATTATGTCTAATTATCATTAAATTGAAGTAAATATGACGTTTTCTCTACTAGATATTTCAAATCACGTAAAGTAGACGTACCCTGAGGAAGCCATTGCTATGGCGAAACATGTCGGAACTGTCTACTAAGACTCACCTAGTCTATTCCAGGTTACCTTATCTACAGTAAAATTGAATTGCACTTCAAACTTTGACTGCACAACTTGAATTAATCGCTAATTTTGTATCGTTTTCTATACAATTGACCATATGTTGCTCTAAATGGAATTTTAACTATTACTTGTCATAACCCTTATGATATGATTGAGTCTTGTTAAAAATACATTGTCAAATTTTTCTTATAATTATTTTTCTTTCTTTTTGTATATTGATGTAATTTTCTATATGTAATAAAAACTGTTTTATTAACTAATAAGTAGTTTGAGCATTGAACTGTGAGTTAACCCCGACTCTTCTACATTATCCCTGCACCGCTATAATCCCTAGTCCACCATCCCCTCCTAGTTAATATCTTCTAGCTCTTTTAAGTATTTTACCTTGAGGATACATATACCTTATTGCCCTCAGACCCCATCTCCCAAAATGTTATTCATCTCGGACATGTAGTCTTTTTTTCTATCTAGTATCACAATTCCCTCTCCTTTGTCGTCTGGTCTGATAAGCAGCTCCTTTTTTTCACATAGGGAGTCCAGACCAACCAGCATATCTTTAATAGATCTAACTCTTCTTCTTTTTTTTTTTTTTTGTTTTTTATTGCAACAGATACAGTTGGAGGGTAACTTTAAAAAAACATGCAATCAGTAGTTAACATCATTATCACAACCAATACTCCAAGAAATGCTATAGAGGATTAAAGCATATACGTATGGTACAAGAAGAAAATGGTGTTCATAGTGCTTGAGTGCTTTGGCCCCTCCACTCTGCATTAGAGGCAATCTCACTTTTCTGAAGAAAAAGAGAGATCCGCCAGGTCACTGTGAGGAGTCTATAATGGTGTGTATTACTAGAATCTGCGACGATTGTTTCGGGCCCTTTGTGATCTGCCCAGGGGGGCCTGATGTTGACGGTCCCTGGGGACGATCACTGTGAGCCAGTTGGGAATTGGGATTGGGTCCATCTCTGTGAAGGCATACAGGTCCGGCAGCTCTGACTGGTGTCGTAGGGGGAAGGTATCAGGTCCTTTTCGAACTATGAGGTGTAATGGATGTCTCCATTTGTAAGTGAGCCCCTTCTCGCCAAAGCCGTCCAGGAGAGGTCTAAGTGACCACCGCATCAGAGGCGTCTTTCTGGAAATGTCCGGAAGAAGCTGGATCGTAGCACCATCAAATTCCAAGACCCCCATTTGCCATGCTCGCTGTAATATCTCCTCTTTGAGGATAAAAGAGTGCAAACAGCAGAGGACATCTCTGGGTCTGTCAGGAGGCCCGAATCTGAGACCCATGGTTCTGTGCATCCTTTTTTTTTTTTTTTAATTCTTTATTTATAATTGTTTTTCAAAGTACATTACCATAGTATCGACATTTCAAAACATCTTGTAATAATTTTTTAACATACATTTTTATTTGCCCCTTCCCACCCCCCAACCTTGCTGACGCTCTAAGAGGGTCCATATCTTATATCCCATTTGAATGTGTTTAGCTCCCAATCAATACAATGTAAAGGGTACTCTAAGCCATAATTTCAGAAACAAACCTCCAAGATTCTTTAAATATGTCCCAGTCCGCCCACTTTCCTTTGGATATAACCTCCACCTCTCCCTCGATCCCTTCCGCAGTTTCTATTCTTTGGGTTGCATTGACGCCAAGAATCCAGTCCCGAAGAGACAGAGCCGTGGCTTCCCGCCATTTCCTCGGGACTAGGCTCTTAGCCTCATTTAGGAGAATCGGAGTCAAGGATGTCTTGTATTGCTTCCATGGGACCTCAGTTCCATGGAACAAGCACACCCATGGATCCTCGATAATCGCTTCCTTTGTAATAACTAAGATCAAGTCCAGTACTCCTTTCCAGAATTTTTTAATCACGGGGCAGTCCCAAAGGATGTGTGCTAATGTACCCCTTGCATTACAGCCTCTCCAGCACAGGGAGGAGGCACCAGCCTGGAATTTACTCAGTTTGTCGGGGGTTAAATACCATCTTGTCAAACATTTAAAATTGTTTTCTACTGTTTTAATGGGAAATACCGTACTATGAATTATTTTTAAAATTTTCCCTATCCTATTCTTACCACACTGTGTCCCCAGTTCTACTTCCCATTTCCTGATGTATGGGGGTACGTCCGGCACATCTTCATTTATTAGCATTCTGTAGATTCGGGAGATACTGTGTCTTGTATCACCCTGTATACAAAGCTTTTCAAGCTGGGTAAATTTGTCCTCCCCGCGAATCGGGCGGGGGAGACTATCTACGAAGTGTTTTAGTTGGGCGTACCTCCATGCGTCAATGGACATCATTTCTGTGAACAAACTTAACTCTTTATGTGCATATTTCACCCAATTTAATTATATCTCTCAGTTGTGCCCCTTCTAACTTGATCCAATTCCCACCAAAATCACTTCTTCCTGGTTTAAACATAGTGTTATTTTTTAAGTATATTAAAGAAGAATTAAATTGAAGTTTATTTTTTTTTAAAGGTACTATCCCAAATATCTAAAGTGACTCTAGTTATCTCATGTGCGTTTTTTATCGAGTGCCCTAAATCTTGGTGGGTTCCAAATGTCGTGTCCTAAGTCTCTACTACATACTGTGAATTCTAACTTAGTCCATCTTTTGTCTTTACCCCCTCCCACCCAGTCTATCACCCGTGATAAAGCTATTGCCCGAAAATATTTTTCGAAGTCGGGGACCGCTAACCCCCCCTGTTTTTTTTCCCGGCTAAGTGTACTGGCTGCAATACGCGGCTTCTTATTTGCCCAGATGAATCTTGAGATTATCTGGTTTAAGGTTTTAAAAAACGTTGGAGGGATGTCTAAAGGAAGCATCTGGAATTTATAGTTAATTTTGGGAGCCACTGCCATTTCTAATGCATTGATGCGGCCGATCCAGGAGAGTGGACGTAGGGACAGTTTACGTAGTTCTATTCTTATATCATCTAATAAGGGGAGGAAGTTTAAAGAGTGTTTGTTTTTTTTTTTTGGTGGTTTCTGCCAGTCTAATTCCCAAATATTTAATATTTTCTCGCCAGGGGAATTTGAATTCATTTGCTAAGAGGTCTGCTTCATTCTTTTTCAGATTGATATTTAAAATTTCTGATTTTCCAAGGTTAATTTTTAAATTTGAGATTCTACCAAAGGTTTTTAATAATGAGAGTAAGTTTGGGATAGAGATCCTAGGGTTAGAGATATAAAAAAGGACATCGTCGGCAAAAGCAGCGAGCTTGTGTTCCTCCCCTCCTACCGCAATACCCGAGATATCATTGTTTTTACGAACCGATGACAGGAGAGGCTCAAGAGCCAGAACAAACAAGAGGGGTGACAGCGGGCAGCCCTGGCGCGTTCCATTACGCATAACGAACACCTCCGAGGGAACCCCATTGACCTTGACAGACGCCTGTGGATGAAAATAAAGCATTCTGATCCATTGCAGCATCCTGGGACCAAATCCCATTGCCTCCAATGTTCCCATCATATGTCCCCAGTCTACCCTGTCAAACGCTTTTTCAGCGTCTATAGACAGGAGTAGGCTGGGGATCTTGTCTCTCCTGGCGGCATGGAGCAACAGTAGGGGCCCGGACCCTATTATCCCGGCCCTCCCTCCCAGTAACAAACCCAACCTGGTCTGGGTGAACTAGATGACATATTTTGTCCTTCATTCTATTGGCTAAGACCTTAGCATATAATTTGGTGTCAGTGTTTAATAAAGCTATCGGGCGATAGCTAGAACACAAGGTTCTATCTTTGCCTTCTTTTAAAATGAGTGTGATTGATGCCCTCAGAGCGTCCCCTCCCAATATACAGTCCGTGCCCAGATGGTTCCAGAACCGACACAGCCTCGGGACCAGGATGTCTTTATAGTTCTTGAGGTATGTTAACGTAAATCCATCTGGGCCCGGGCTCCTTCAACTCTGGGATCCCTGGAGGGCTGCAAAGATCTCCGCCTCAGTTATGGGGGTGTCCATGTCTAAACTGTCGCTTTTTGATAAAGTCGGTAACTCACTATCCGAGAGGAAGTCCTTGCCCTCTATTCCGACTTCAAGATTTTGTTTCCCCTCCTGCCTGACGTCATATAGTCTTTCATAATACGTCTTAAAAGCCATTGCTATTTCTTTAGTCGAACTAACCAATTCCCCAGCCTCATTTTGTATTTTCTCAATGTAATTGACCTCTCTCTTTTTCTGGAGTGTCCGAGCTAAGTTTTTTCCTGTCCTATTCACCCACTGGTGTCTCTCTTTTTTGTTATTTTATAGAAGAACTTTCTAGAATCTGTCTCTAAGATCGTTTTTAACTCTTCCCTTTTATTTATTAACCTATGGAAAAGGTCCTGGTTACCAATCTCATTATTTTTGTGTTCCCTTTCAAGCCTCTGGATTTCATTTGTTAGTTCTGTAATCTTTGTGTTTTTTTTTTTTTTTTCTTTTTTTTCCCTCGTTCCAATAGAAATAAATATCCCCCTTATGTACGCCTTATGAGCCTCCCAAAGGATCCCGGGTGAAATACCCTCCGTGTCGTTTTCCGCAAAAAAACGTTCGATTTAATTTTTAATCAAGTCTGCAGAGCCCGCATCCGATATCAAACCATCATTGAGACGCCACGAGAAGGGCTGTCTACGGAGTGCGGAGGTCCTAACCCTCATCGAGACCGGGGAGTGGTCTGATAAGGTCGTTATCTCTACCTGGATAGAGATAACCCGGTCCAATAGTCTGTGGTCTATAAGAAAGTAGTCCAGTCGGGAGTGAGTCCCATGCACCGGTGAAAAAAAAGTAAAGTCCTTTTCTTTAGGGTGCAAAGCCCGCCACCCATCAATCAACTGGTTTTGTAGCATCTTATTCTTCAGTTTTTTTAGTTGTGTTGGGCTCGGCCTATACACCCGGGACGTAGTGTCATAATTGGGGTCTAGGCAGATATTAAGGTCGCCCGCTAGGACTACTTCACCCATTTTAAAGCCCTGGACCCGACCCAAGACCTGTGTCAGGAAACTTAACGGGTTTTTGTTTGGACCGTAGATGTTGATAAGCGTAAACATGTTTTCCCCGATCCTCCCCCTCAGAAAGAGGTAACGACCCTCTGAATCTTCTAGTCTCAAGTAATGTAAACTTAATATTTTTGGAAAATCCAATTGCCACCCCCCTTTGACCCCGAAGTCGGGGAATCACTATAGAACCAATTGGGGTACTCTTGGGAAAATATTTTAATATTTGCTCCACGATAGAAATGCATTTCTTGAAGAAATGCAATATCCGCATGGTATCTCTGGAGTTCCCTCAAAATCTTATATCTCTTTACCGGCGAGTTCAAACCCTTCACATTATACGTTAGGAGCTTTAAATCATTACTTGCGCTTTTTGTTATAGGAACAAGTCAATGGACCCTTTGATTCTCTAATCACTATATTCTCTGCAAGGTAACCCTCTCCCAGACCTCCCCTCCCCCTCCCGCCCTCCTCCCCCCCCCCCCTATCTGGTCGAGTTCCGACCCCATGAAAACTAAGGGACATCCCATCTGAGCCACTCCCGTGTGTGCCACAGGGCATCCTTCTGGGGCCCTCAGTTAACCTTACCCCAGGGTGTCGCTCGGACCCCGCCGCCCTCCCCGGGGAGATCCCCCGCGCCCCCCGATGTTCGGGGGGGGGGGCGTGGGTGGTCCCCCGGGGCACCCGGAGACCCCTCCCGGCCCCATCCAGCTCCCCGCCCCCCCACCACACCCACAAGAATGAAAAAAGAAAAAGGGGGGGCGCCAGCCCACAGCAAGAAGACATTTCCAATATTCAAGCCTCCCCCAACCCCCACCCCCCTCCACCCACCCGTGGCCCCCCCAGGGATACACTACGCTATCACATTTCATTTTCCCCTCCACCCACTCCCTACTCAGGGGGGGATGGTGGGGATAGGAACCCCCAAGGTTGAACAAAATTCCTGCAATTCGTCAAGGAACTTCATCCGAATGGCCCTGCCTGATTTTATAACTATTAATGAGGCGGGGAAACCCCAACTGTATTTTATATTTGCAGTTCTCAATGTCTCCAGTAGGGGTTTCATCTGGCGCCTCCGTGCTAAAGTTTTAGGCGACAAGTCCGAGAAGACCTGAAGAGCTGCAGAGTCAAATTTCAGGGGAGGGCTATTTCTCAGTTTCATCCAAATAGAAGCTTTATCTTCGTAGGCATGGAACCTGACGATGACATCTCTAGGGGTCTCCTCACTGAAGCCAAGGGGTTTCCTGATGCGATGAACCCTATCGATTTTTTAGCACTGCATCCTCAGGTCTCCCCAACAGGGGGTTAAATATAAGTTGTATTTTTCGTGGCAAGTCTTCACCCTGTTGTTCCGGGAGTGATCTTATCCGCAAGTTCTGCCTCCTATTTTGATTTTTTGGTTTTCTATGAGTTATTTTTCTATGAGTTATTCAATGTCCCTGTGTTTCATTTCCAGGGTTTTGCCCCATGAGCCGAGTCTAGGTTAGGCCCATTTTTCGTTTTTCAGCCTTCCGGGAAAGCTTTCTCTTATATGCTCTCTCTGGCTTATTTGCCACTTTTTTTTTTTTTTTTTGGGTTTTGAGACCCATAGCATTCCCGGTCCATCCAGCATCTCAGAATCGCCCCCTTTGCAGCATTAAGAAGGTGGGGAACCAGAGAGCTTGTGTATTGGCTAATTCCCTGCGTCGTTGCGTGCATGAGAACAACCCAGGGATCCCTTTTCACCTCCACGGAGGTGATATCTTTTATGTATTTTAAGATGGTCTCCCAGTATTTTTTTATTTTGTGGCAGTCCCACCAAAGGTGACCCATGGTCCCTCTTTCCTCGCATCCCTCTCCAGTCTGTCCTGCTCCAAGAGTAGTTTGTAGATTTTCGAGATTCTTTTTTTGGAGTTCTCCGCCGTAAAGATTTTTTCTAGCTTCGTCAGGTCGTTAATGTCCTATATATCTTGTCCCAGATTTTGAGAGTGTTCTGTGTAATTGTGTGTGTTTTTTCACCCAGTGCCCTACATTCTGTGTTTTTTTTTCCACACAAAGTTCATGACCAATGCTCTTAATTTTCCAAGATACTGTTTTGGGAGAGGGAGTGGAAGCATCTGGAGTTTATACGTGATAATCGGCAGTATCATCATCTTTAATGTATTGACCCTACCTATCCATGATAGGGCTCTTCCATTGTATTCTTGGCATTTTTTTTAATTTCCTCCAGCAGTGGAATAAAGTTTATTTTATACATTTTCCGTGGGTTATTGGCCAACTCGATGCCCAGGTATTTTATCTGTTTTTTGTATGTATGTATTTTTTCGGTCTTACTGAGGTTAATATTTAGAATAAAAATATTTAAAATTTGAATAAAAGGTTGGGGATTGACTTCTGCGGTGACCCGACGTAGAAAAGGATGTCATCTGCAAACGCAGCTAGTTTGTGTTCCTCCCTGCCGACCCTGCATCCCTCTACTCCCAAACTACCCCTGATAGTAGACAGCAGTGGTTCCAGGGACAAGATAAAGAGGAGAGGGGATAACGGACATCCCTGCCGGGTCCCGTTATGCATCTCAAACATAGACGAGGCTATCCCGTTTATTCTTATATTCGCTTTGGGATGTGCATAGAGGACTTTAATTTTCTGTATGATCCCAGGGCCAAATCCCATTCTTTGTAGAGTTTTAAACATGAACCCCCAGTCTACCCTGTCAAATGCTTTTTCTGCATCAATTGAGAGCAGTAGACTGGGGGTTCGCGTATCCCTCATCCACTGCATGGCAAGTAGTGTCCGTATCCCATTATCTCTCCCCTCTCTGCCCGGGATGAAGCCCACTTGGTCAGGATGGATCAGCGTGCACAGGTGTCCCTTAATTCGCTCAGCCAAAATCTTGGCGTAGAGTTTTGTGTCAAAGTTTAGTAGTGATATGGGTCTATAACTTGAGCACGCTGAGCCATCCTTCCCTTCCTTGAGCAGAACAGTTATCGTCGCCAAGAGTGAACCCTCGCTCATATCGTATTCTGTCCCCAGGCCGTTCATATAGCGCTGTAGTCTTGGGACTAAAATTTCCTTGAAGGTCTTATAATATAGAGCGGAAAACCCATCGGGGCCCGGGCTCTTTCCTGGGGGGGAGTTGTTAAGGGCTCTGAGGATTTCGTCCTCTGAGATCGGTCTTTCCAGGGCTTCCCTGTCCTCTATGTTTAAGGATGCCAACCCTGCCCTTCCCAGGAAGTCGTCTATTTTCGTGCTGTTTTCGCCCCCTTTATTACCGCCCTCCGGGGCTACCGCGTACAGTTCTTCATAGTACTGCCTAAATGTTGCTGCTATTTCTCTGGATATGTATTTAGTCTCCCCCTTGCCGGTTTGAATTTTCTCGATAAAGTTTCTCGTTTTTTTCTTTTGTAGTTTTCTGGCTAGAAATTTCCCCGGCTTGTTTCCCCATAAGTACTGATCCTTTGCCATCTTATTAAATACCTGTCTAGCTTCCTGTTCGGCCAAGTCTTTAAGCTCCTCCCTCTTTTCCACCAGCTTGAGGTATGTGTCATGGGCCTGGGCCCCCCCTATCTTATGTTTTTGTTCAAGTCTAGTGATCGCGGCCGTCACTTCCTGTGTCTGTCTCATCCTCTCTTTTTTCAGCCAGGAAGCCTTCGCTATGAAAATACCCCTAACGAACGCCTTATGGGCGTCCCAGATGACTGCTTCTGAGACTTCGCCATTGTCATTAGTTTGGAAAAACCATTCGAGTTCTTTCCGAATGGACTCCCGTATATCTTTGTCGTATAGTAGTTCGGTATTTAGTTTCCACCCACTCGAGGGTTGTTTGTACTCTGGGAAGCTTAAGTTCATGGAGACTGGGGCATGGTCTGAGAGGGACATTATCTCTATGCTGGTGTTGGTGATTCTGTCCAATAATCCGTGTTCGACCAGAATGTGGTCCAGGCGAGAGTACGTCTGGTGTGCTGGGGAAAAGAACGTGAAGTCCCTTTTCTGGGGGTGCTGGATCCTTCATATATCCACCAGTTGTTCTCCAATGAGCCTTTTTTTTAGTCTCTTGAGTTGGGCGGTCTCTGCCCCCTGCACTCCCGACGTACTATCCCAGGATGGGTCCATTACGAAGTTTAAGTCCCCCACGATTATCAAATAACCCTTTTTAAAGGCCCTTAACTTTAATAGGATTGATTCTAAGTATCTAATGGGTCTTCGGTTGGGGGCGTATATGTTAGCCAAAGTGATTTCTGTCCCGCTGAGGGATCCCCTTAAAAAGAGGAACCTCCCCTCCGGGTCCGTTTTCCTATCTTCCAATGTAAAGTTGATGTCTCTACCAAACCCAATGGCCACCCCTCTTGCCCTATTTGTTACTGTGTCTCCATAGAACCACGTAGGATATGAGGGTGAGAGTAGTCTGATATTGGAGACATGCGTCAGGTGGGTCTCCTGTAGAAAGACTATTCCCGCCCCATATCTCCTCATCTCCTCCAGGACCCTGTGTCGCTTAATGGGGGAGTTCATTCCCTTTACATTATAGGTAATAAGCTTAATTTCAGTCTTCATTTCTCTGTTAGGGTGTTTTTGCTGTTTTTAATAGACAGTTTCCCCTTTGTTCTGTTTAGTTTGTTAAGTTGTTTAAAAGCCGATGCCCTATCAGTAGCAGAGGGGGCCTCCCTCCCTACCCCGTCCCTCCCTCCCCTTTCTACTTCCCGCTTCTCCCTCCCCTTACCATAGCCTCCTACCCCCCCTCCCTCCCGCCTTCCCCAATCCCCCCTCCCCCCATCCATCCCCTCTCTGACCCTAATGTGGGTCTCTAGGTCCGTGGGTGTCGTCTTCATGCGGCACCCTTGGGCACTAGATTCGTGGTGAGGTGGAGTTTGATCCCAGCTCCCCCTTTTCTCCCCTTGTCTGTCCCCTTTTCCTTCTCCACCACAACTCAGAGAGCTCCGAGAAATCGAGGATATTAGGCCGAGTCTTTTGGAGCTTACAGATAAACTTTTCTACAAACGCCCCCCTCCTTATCTGCCATCGTTTTAAACAAGATCATCTAAGCCCTCTTTTTCATTCCAACCGGGTAACTCCGGGACTGGGATCCCCAGCTTAGCACAGAAGCCCTGGAGCTCCTCCGGGAACCTCAGTTTAGCCGTCATCCCCTCTTTTAGGCCTATTAGGCATGGTGGAAAACCCCAATTGTACTTGATGTTTTCTTTCCGGAGAATTTCTAATAGGGGTTTTTGGAGTCTTCTTCTCTCCAGGGTGCGGGCCGATAAGTCGGCGTATACCTGAATGTCTGAGTCTTCATACCTCAATGGGGTGTTACCCCTAATTTTTACCCAGATGTCCTCTTTTTCTTTGAAGTAGAGAAATCTGATGATTATATCTCGCGGTCTATCTGGGCCCGGCCTCTCTGGTCTTCCCACTCTATGGGTTCTTTCAATTTCAGGGAACTGATCCTGGTTTTTGCCGGTGATAGGGCCCAGTATAGAGAATATTTTTTTTCTCGAGGTCTTCCCCTCTTTGCTCTGGTACCCCGCGTAGTCTCAGGTTTTGCCTTCTATCCCTGTTTTCTTGTTCTTCTATTTTATAGGCGGTGTCTCTCTGGGTAAGTCGTGATTTTTTCAATAGGGTTTTTAACTGTGAGATTTCCTGATCAGTATTGTCAGCTCTGGCTTCGGTCTCTACCCTGGTTAGAAGATGGCCCATGTCCTCTCTGAGGGTGTTGATTTCTAGTTTAATGGCGTTTTCTAAGCGCAATAGCATAGCCTCCATTTCCGTTTTGTTGGGGACATGCGTTCCTGCCTGATGGTCCTCGGTCCGGCTCATGTCGATCTCGCTTTCTATAGTATAGTCTGCTCTTGACTGGTTGTTAACGGCTTCTGCCCCTACGCTTCTCTCCAAACTGACCCCCGCCTGAGATACAGGCCCAGTAGTTTTTGGGCTGGCTCCTTGTCTGAGATAATGTTTAATCGTACTTGCTTCTCCTTTGGTGCCTTTAGTGGCTCCCTTTTTTGACGATTTGGGTACGTCTTTGCTCATAGTGCCCTTTTTTATGCCTCTTATTCTCCTCCCCAGTTTTGTTTCCTTTTCTTCTTTTTTTTCCGTTAAGAATCCCCCGTTTCCTTCCTTCACCCCTGTTGCCCAACCAGAACCCTTTTCCTGTGTTTAAACTTTAGTGTAATGATTGGGTTGTACCTGGGTTAGGGTTCTCTTCCGGGGTATTCTGCTACCGGGGGGTGGCACTAGCTGAGGGGTCCCCGCTTCCCTGGTACCCTGCCCTCTATAAATTTCCCCTTGGGTGGGTTGTGGGGTCCAGTGCACTTCTCTCTCCGGTAGGGCCCTGCCCGTCCTATGAGGGGGTGACCAAGGGATAGAAAGGCGCGGGGGTCTGGACAGGGTTACCACTACCCCCTCCGCCACCACTCTAGGGGTATGATGTTAGTATGTTGTTAGTCCCTTTGGCCAGTTCTGTTCGATGTTTGGGTGGGGTTGTTGCTGGGTTAGGGTCTTCTTGAGGGTGCTCCATTCTAGAGGGGTACGCTAAGTGGGGGGACCCCGCTGTCCTGGTGCCTTACCCTCTTCCTCTCTCCCCTTGAATGAGTTATGTGATCCAAAAGGGCCCTGGGCGGCCCTGTCCCCCTCTCGGGGTAGGTCCTACCCGACCTATAGGAGAGAGAGCTATAGAACAACCTGAGAATACGGGTGGACTCAGGGTAGCTCTTGCGGCTTCGGTGGATTATTGTGCTGGTCTGATCTGCGGGGTATTATGGATAGCTGGTTTCCACATCAGACGGGGAGAAGCCAACAACCAAAGGAAAAGAAAAAAAAAAAAGGGAGCAGAAAAAACGCAAAAAGACGGAAAACAACATAGGCTGGACAATATTCTGCTTAAAGAACCTTATAGCCAGTTTCATGTGTCCATATTTGAGATCTGTAAGTAAGGTGTCTTTTTCTTTGTGGTCTTTTATCTTGCCTCTGCGTCAGATCACCTCTTTGCTGACAACCTTTTGTATTAGAGCAGGCTAAATATTGAGGTTGCTAGCTGTCCCCCAGGGGAGCGTATCATGAGTTTTCAGTTGTCCGCGTCCTTTGGCATGTTAGCATCAGCAGCTATGGCGGTTATGGCAATTGGGAGGCGCCACTTTTTAAAAGGCATACACAAAGAGAAAAAAGAAAAAAAAAAAAAAAAAACACAAGCAAGTGCAATCATCCGTCCAAGGGCAACACTGCCTATCCTGCTGTTCAGTATTGGTCTCTGGGCACACGCAAGCGTAAGAAGGACCTACGGAGCAACGGATACCCGGGAGAATACTCCCAGGAGACCACGCAAAAAAAAAAAAAAAACACAGAAAGACAGAACCGGAGGTAAAGAGTGACCAAATAGTAGGGGCACTGATGCGGTCAGGTCATTTTTATATGTCCCTTCATGTCGGATCGTGTATTGAGATATAATCGCATAGGTTTTCTATGTGGGCATCACAATTCACTTCCTCAAATTAGAGTGCGCTTTCTCAAGCTCAGCAAATACAGTCCCCAATTGGTTTCAATAGGAGCTTTGAGGGTTTAAATGAAGATTTCCGACCGTATAGTGCAGGCTATGCCCCCCCCCCCCTTAGATACACTCCACGGAGGGATACATTTTAAGCAGCCCCCCGGAAATACCTCCCTTATACCTCCTTTACACAATTGCTTGGCTTTAGGCTTTAATTTCTTTCGGCAATTTGCATAACCGCTGTTTTGTTTGTCAAGGGTAATTTAGGTGATTCAAATTACTACATTTGTCCGTGTCCCCCTCATGCGTCCGAAACACATTGCTATGCTATGCGCTTACCTTCCTTGATGCTGATTTTCTGCTTGGCTGTGTTCCTGATTTTTTTTTTTTTTCTCTTTTCTACTTACAAGCCTTGCAGGGGATATCTCCTGTAACCCCCTCTCCCTGCTTCTTCCGGGAGCTCCGGGGGGTCTTTGCTATGAGGCAGGCTTGGTGGTGGGGAGATGGAGGAGAGAAGTGCTAGATGGGGCTGGCATTATCGGGCCCGGCGCCACTTTCCTGCCGTCCTGGTTCCTCTGTAATACCTCGAGGAGAGAGGTTTGCGCCGTCCGAGTCTCCGATCCCGGATGGGGGCACGGGCGTCCGCGGCGTCTCTCCCACGTGGCAAAGCAGGGTCCTTCCTGCCTGCACATCCGCACTCCTCAACCCTCTGCGGGATACAGCTGGGATCTAGCTCCTCCCTCCGTACGGACGTTACGTCTGTACGTCCATTCCTGCATGCTCCTCCTTCTAGTTTAGAAAACATTTCTGCCATGTCAGATTTAGTTGGGATAGTATTTAAATTTCTTTGCTCTAGGGAATAACTAGTATCCCGGGCTCCATCGGCCTCTACAACACTCTTAGAAAGGTCTGTCTGTTCCGCTTTCTGGCGGTCTGTTTCCTTTTTTTTTCCCTTTGCGTTTTGCTGTTTTTTCTCCATCTCTGGGGATTTTAGGCTAATATCTTTGAGGTATTTCTGTATAGTGCTAGTATTGGGGTTTTCCTTAGGCGTCTTTGGTTCTGTCCCCCTCAAGGTCCTCCCTTTTCATTGTTTGTTTTATTTACCTGGGACCCAGCCCCCCAAGCCTAATAGGGGGTACCGAGCTCTCAGAACAGTCTCTCCTGGAATGTAGGATAAGGGTCCGGGGACTGGACCGTGGTGAGTCCCCCACTGGTGATCCCCTGGGGATGCAGGGGGATGCAATTTAAAGTGCACAAAGGATTTGGAATAGAAACGTGCTCCCTCCCTATCCCAGAGACCTAAGCAGAGGGCAATTCACAGGCGATAAAGGGGTACGACCTCCAGATCTCCCCCTGTGCAAACCCCTCCTCCCTGCGCAGCAAGAATATGGTCTACCCTTCTCAAAAAGATATATGAGGGAGCAAGAGGGGGGGGGAGGGGGGACGGTCAGGGAACCCCCAGCTTCTGTCAACAGTCCCGTGCTTTTTATGTTTTCCTCTGTGTGCAGAGAACTGAAGGGAGGCTGTCAGTTTGACACGTTTAAGCATAGAAAATTCTATGCCAGCTCAGGCTACTGTGTAAAATATGTCCCAAAGTTACTGTGCACAGGAAATAACAGATCAAGATAATAATCCTGGGAGCATGAAAGTCTTTTAACTCATAGTAGTTGCAGGCATTTTTGTGTGCATTTACGTAAGCTATTTCCAGTACAACGTTCATACCTGGGGGGGCCCGACTGTGTCCCCTTGTTGCTGAGCTTCTTGTTCTGTTCCAGGCAGTTTAGAGGAAAAGGAGGGAGGCGGAGGGAAGGGGGAGCGGCATACGGAGATCCCCGAAAGCACCACCAATATCCACTCAGACCGTAGAAGGGATGGGGGAGACAGGCAGAAGGGTGATGAAAACGTCCCGTAGCGAGGCTAACATCAAAATATTTACAAGATGGTACTTAGTTCCTACAAAATTAGCGGCAATGTATCCTTCCACTTCGCCTCTATGCTTTAGAGGTTGCCAAGGACTGGGCTCTATGATACATATTTGGTGGGAATGTCCCAAACTCCGGGGATTTTGGAATAGGGTCTTCCATATTATTAGAAAAGTTACAGGTTATGCTGTCCCCCAAACACCAGCGATTGCCTTGCTCAATGGATTAGTGCCGCACGTGCCTAAAAACACTAGAAGACTGATTCTATTTATATTAACGGGAGCCAAAGTAACCATTGCAAAAGATTGGAAGAAGCCCTCGGTATCTGTATTGTCCATGAAAAGGAAAATTTCATGGATAATGGAACAAGAGAAAATGGTTAGCTCCCTATTGGACAAGACCACACAATTTGAAATCATATGGGATCCCTGGGCTCAGTATCTGGGTATTTCACTGAGGTCAGGCACAGATAGCAATATTAATCGCTGATCTTTGGATCTTTTATAGGACATAAAGGCATCATCTCTTCTTCTTTCTATCTCTTTTCTCTCTCTTCTCAGTTTTTAGTCTTTCCTTTTTATTTTTATTTTGGATATTATTATTATTATTTTTTTATATATATAAATTAAATAAATTTATATATTATATTATATATATATATTTATTATATATATATATATATATATATATATATATATATATATAATATATATATATATATATATAATATATATATAATTTATATTTTGACTAGAGTATCTTTCCTTGAATTACCTAGGAATTGACAGGTTTTTTACATTAGTATGTCTTACTAAATATAGGATTTTTTCCTGGGCTTAATCCAGTGAGAACATGATGTTGTATCCATGTTAGAATCTACAATTTTATTTTGTCTGGGCAACTCGAAAAGTTAATAGTATTATACCTTGCTTCTCAGAAGTTATTTAGTAAATTCTATTCGTTCGAGGGGGGGGGGGGGGGGAATATCTGCACCTCCTTGGACACAGCTTGATCCCGGTTGGGGTGTCGGAGGGGATGCGGAGTTCCTACCCTTCTTGGAGTGTTCTGGGATATAGCATACAAATAAGTATGTAACTTAAGCTGTGACAACTCATTTCTTACTTTGTTAAATTCTCAATGTCTCATTGGTATGTTAACTAGTCACATTTTGTTAGATTTACTGTGAATTCTTCTGTAATGATTTTACTTTGTGAAAATAAAAATCTTAATGAGAAAACGTCCCGTAGCTTTTTTGTGGCAGTCCTCAGACGGGGGAGGCATAGGGGGAAGGTGAAGATTTTGGCTGCTGTGGGTTCCGTCCCACGGAAGACGGATGTGTGGCGGCTCAGGTCCGCGAGTGGTGGCGGGCGGGGGAGGCGAAGGAGAGCGGCGTCAAGGTCTCTTCATCGAGACAGCGTGTGCTTTCGCTCCACGCCGCCTCCGCTGGGAACGCCAGGCAGTCTCCGTCTCACGGGCCGCGGCATCCGGCTCCTCCCCTAGCTCTGACGTGTCACGTCAGCATCCCCCCCGGTCCGGTTCTGTGCATCCTATCAATAATTATTTCTGTATCTGGCGTGCGGTCCAGGTGCGGTCCAGGTAATGGTTAAAGATGTTAGTCACTGTTGTGCGTAACTCTGATTGCGGAACAGATTCTGGGATCCCTCTCAGCCTGATGTTTTGTCATCGGCTGTGATTCTCGAAATCATCAAGGTGCAGTTTTAGTTGTATCATTTTGGTCAGTGAGGTCAGAATTGGAGGTCTGTAGGACCTGCACAATCTGTGTCACTGTCTGCTGTTCCTGTTCCAGGACAGTAACACGAGAGTCTATGGCAGACACCTCTTGCTTGAGGTTTTGCACTTCCCCTTGTCTCTAGGTCATCTCTAGTGGGTAACTGTTGTAAGAATGCCCACAGTTTTTGCACTGAGTCTGTGTTTAGGGGATACCCTGTGATTGGGGTTGGTTAGGGTAATTACTCACTGTGCCTTGGTGTGACGAGGTTGGTCCCTGTTCATCTGTGGTATGTTCTGGGCTGTAACACAAGATGCCATGTGGTGTAGAAGCCGTGGGAGAGGCAGATAACTCAGGGCTGCACAGGTCATCCTCTGCTGCTGGGAAGACTGTCAGCCATCTGGGGAGGCAGGGGTAGAGATCACTAGGAGGTGTAAACGGTGGCAGAGTGTGATCATCTGCCTGCTGCTGCGATGGACCCGGCTCTGTGTTGTCTTTCATCGTGGCCGAGTGACGGGCTGGCGCCATCTTGGATAATCGCGGAAGTAGATGCAGCGGGTTTCTGTGGCCGTAAATAGTGATCCATGCTGTATGGGATAGCGGCGAGGTATCGGTCTGTCTTTCTGGACATTCAGGGGTCTGGTGGGTGCCTGTAGTGTGCATTATGTCTGCTCTGGTAAGCTGCGGGGGAGCCGCTGGTCAGGAGCTCTATGTGAAAACTTCCTTACGCCGCCATGTCTAGACCACCCCCCAGATCTAACCTTCTTAACAGGCATTTTATCTAGGTCCCTAAGCACCTCATCCCTGAATACCTTCAGGGAGGGGGCCAAATCCCCTGCTGGATTGAATAAAGATGCATTAGAAAGTCCTGAGTGGCAAAATTCCGTAGATGTCAACCTGTTGTTGATTTTTGACTGGATTAGAACTCGTATAGCGCTTAGTATTCGACCTGCGCACAAACCTGTGCACATCCACGTAAGTCTCAAATTTATTGAGTCTACGTGGAGGTGCATACTTCAAACCCCAATGTTGGTATTCTGGATGTAGAGGGTCTGGGCCCGTATGATCCACACCAATCCCAGTGGCCTCACACAATTATTTTTGGTTTAATGGTCAGTTTTTTTCCATCAAGATAGAGGTGTAGCCATGGGGGCTAAATACGCCCCCAGTTTGGCTAACCTTTTAATGGCTTTATGGGAGGAGGATGTCGTCTTTGCCCATCGGAGACCCCAATTGGTCTTATGGGCACGGTACATGGACGACATCCTCCTTCTTTGGGATGGCAGCCGATTTAGATTTGGACCTTTTCATCGAGGATTTAAATAACACTAGGGGTATCATCCTTAAATATGAGGCAAGCCAGTCAGAAATAAACTTTCTTGATTTAAAAATCACAATTAAGAATGATCAATTTAACACCTCAACGTTCTTTAAAAACACCGACAGGAATTCGTATATTCCTGTCGATAGCTGTCACCAATTTATTCGGTTGAAGGAGAATTGCACAAATGAGAGAGAGTTTCTAATGCAAGCATAGACTTTGACTATGTGTTTTGTAGAAAAGGGGTGTTGAAAAGATTTGCTGAGTAATATTTTTGAAGAAGTTGCGGGTATGGAGAGAGGAGATTTGCTCAAGCAGAAGCCCCCCCGCACAGATGGGGTACCCTCAGTTCCCTTTTATTACTACTTAGTCCGTGCAACACATGAACATTGAGAAGCTAATTAATAAGCACTGGCATATCCTGGGCAACGATCAGACTTTAAAAGCAGTTTTTCCTGATAACCTGAGGTTTATCTACAAGGGCTATCTTAAAGATAGAGTGGCAACCAACATTCTCAACCCTCCATCTATCAAGAGAGGTATTTTTCAGGACTTAACTGGCTTCTATCAGTGTAGAGAGGGGGAGTGCTCTCTCAATGGTTGTAGACAATGGTAGAGATGAAATCAAACCGTTCATTACCTGTTCCACCAAGGGGGTGGTCTACCTGCTCCAATGTCCTTGTGGACTCCAATATGTGGGCAGGACCAAACGCCCCCTCTTGATGAGACTCAATGAACACATTACTAATATCAAAAATTGTTTCCTTTAAACACTCAGTTTCAAAACATTATTTAATAGCCCATGATGAAAATTCCGCTAAAACAATTTTTATGGGGATCAACAAGTTTTGTCCCCAATGGAGAGGGAGCTCTTTGGTGCATGGCATTTCCAGATTAGAAATGTCCTGGATACATAGGATTAAGAGCTATGTTCTTTTTTGGGCTAAATGTGGATGTGGATCTGAATGCATTTTATGACAATTCCTGATGGTGTGGTTATATGGTATAAACACTGGCATAAATATTGATATATTGAATGATTATACCACCCACCCAATTTAACAATTTAAATATTGGTGTGAACTTGGTATGAGTCTTAGGTGGCCATATATTTTTTTTCCCCAAATATATTATAATATATTCTCATTCTTATTCCTCTGATGACCCTAATTTGAATCCATTTTTTGCATGTTAATCTAATTATACTCTACCTCTTTAGGTGGTTCGACCAGTGTATTATATTTACTTCATCTTGTTCATGACACATTGGGGGGTCATTTACTAAGATGAATGCGGTGCACCGGTTCATACCTTAGTTGGTGCGCCAGATAAATCATTAATTGAGCATATGAACCGGCGCACGCATAAGCGCAACAGCAATAATAATATGCCATTGATAATAGCGCACAGCGTATCATTAACAGTCTATTCACACAGGGGCAACACGACTTCCAGCGCAACTTTGGGAGGCAACTTGAACACGACTTGAGTATGAATCACTGCGCAACTTGGGGCGACGTCAACACGACTTGGGGCGACCTGCAACACAACCTTTTTTAAGTCGCCCCCAGGCCAGGCGACTTTAATTTTAAATAAAAAAACGGCATGGGTTCCCCTCCAAGAGCATACCAGGCCCTTCAGGTCTGGTATGGATAATAAGGGGAACACCCACGCCCCAAAAAAAAATGATGTGAGGAAAAGAGGGGGGACGAGGGAGCGCCCCTCCTCCTGAACCGTACCAGGCCACATGCCCTCAACATTGGGAGGGTGCTTTGAGGGTAGCCCCCCAAAGCACCTTGTCCCCGTGTTGATGAGGACCAGGGCCTCATCCCCACAACCCTTGCCCGGTGGTTGTTGGGGTCTGCGGGCGGGGGTTATCGGAATCTGGAGGCCCCCTTTAACAAGGGGACATCCAGATCCCAGCCCCCCTGTGTGAAATGGTAAGGGGGTACAGAAGTACCCCTACCATTTCACAAAAGTGTGTCAAAAATTTTAAAAATGACGAGCCAGTTTTTGACAATTTCTTTATTAAAGCCTTCCTCCTTCCTCCTTCTTCTTCTTTCTTCCTCCTTCTTCCTTCTTTCTTCTCCTTCTTCCTCCTTCTTCTTCCTCCTTCTTCTTCTTCTTCCTTCTTCTTCCTCCTTCTTCCATCTTTCGGTTTCTTCCTCCATCTTCTTCTTCCTCTGCTTCTTGCTCCGGCTTCTTTCTTCCGGCATCTTCCTCCACGGCGTCTCTTCTTCCTCGATTCGTTCTCGGGCCGCTCCGCATCAATGGGAGGCTCCCGCTGTGTGACGCTACTCTTCTGAAAGGTCTTA
This sequence comes from Lithobates sylvaticus, assembly GCA_028564925.1. Lineage (NCBI taxonomy): Eukaryota > Metazoa > Chordata > Amphibia > Anura > Ranidae > Lithobates > Lithobates sylvaticus. The sequence goes on along the minus strand of CM053029.1, from coordinate 250,144,831 downwards.
TATAACGGAGGGTGGGGCCACGTGACCCCTTCCCCCTCTGATGCATGGTTCTGTTATAGAACTGTCAGAAGAAGAGAAGCGACAAACAGCTTATTTCTAAAAAATGTTTTTTTTATTTTCCAATCGCTTGATTCCTTCAATGTCTTTAGCTTCTTAATTTCTATTTTCCATACATCTTGTGTGACTAGTCTTCTAAAGACCTCTATATGTCCATTTTTGTTGATTGGGGGATTGAATAAGGATTTATTTCTTAGTGTGGAATGTTTGCTGGTAGTTGGAATATTCATCCTCCTTTCCCCTGGTTGGGACAACATATGTTTTTTGACATTTAAATTTTCTTATATATTTTTGGAGATTAACATAAATATCAAACTTATTCATGTTTCTAATGGGTGCATACTTCAATCCTCTATCTAAGACCTTTGTTTCTTCTTTAGTAAGTTGTACCTCTGTTAAGTTAAAAATCCCCTTACCTAGTACTCTAATTTTAGATTGTTTCTTGTTTCTTCTCCTCTTCCATTCCTTCTGCGTGATCCCCTATGATGGCCATTATCCACGGTCTCTGTGGTGTCCTAAAACTGTAGTTGTTGTTCTCTTCATGTCTAGGGGCTGGCTCCTGATACCTGTCTATCTTGATTAGTAGGTCCAGAGCTTTGTCCATTGGCGATTCTAACTTCCCTTTTCTGGAGTTGTGTTAACTGATGCTGGTTTTCCCTCTTAGAAACTAGCTTGCCATTTAAAAACTAGGTAGTTAGTATAATTATTCTAATATCTCTTGTATTTTTTATTTTTAATGTTCTTTACCTCTTGAACTTTATATTCTAGATCAGTGATGAGTTGGTTAGCAAGGGCCAAAAACTCTGTATCTTTGAATGGTTCTAATCTATCTTTGAATTTGGTAAAATGCTGTTCCAATTTCCTCCCATTTTTTTTTTTCTGCTTTATTTTTAATGACAATCTCATTAGTTCAATGCTTTTACCATTAAAAAGCAGGTGCCATTCATCAACTGATTCTTGATCCAGGAGCCTGTCACTGATGGGAATATCCCATCTCAATCTCCTGCGTACCAAATTCTCTTTAATATATCTTTTGTGTGAAATTGTGTCCCACCAAGTGTTTAACTTTTTTTCCATTAGGTGTCCTAATTTCTAAAGATGATTTCTATATCATCTCCCTGTTTTGTATCTTGAGTGGTAAATACTTCTTCTAAATTAATGTCACATGTTTCTAGAAAACCAAATACTTCCATAGTTGCTGCACAGCAAAAGTGAATAATAAAGTAATGAATGTAATGAAAGAGTTGTGCGCTGCCACCTAGTTCCTAACTATAGGCTGCTGCTATCGCTAGATGTTTTTCCACATAAAGTGCAAAATGAATAAACAATGTGTGATTGCGCTCCATTGCCAGCTCTCCTTCACTGCGCAACGCACGGACCGGACTTTACGGTGAAGATCACCGTTAACTATAAAACACGCCTGCCACAGCCGCTCACAGGCTTACTCCCTGACGAAGTCACGTGGGAGGGTGGCGTAACGCGTAGAGGCGGAGCCAGGCGGCGTGTGCGACTGTTCGTATCATGTGAGATACTGCTTGATGTCATAATATGCTGCATTATTCATATGCTCGTTTTTTTATTCAATAAATGTGAGGGCATTTCTTAAAGCTGGGTTAGTGCATTTCTTCTATGTATGGTAACCAAAATACTACACCGTTGGATATTGTTTGTTCCCCTTTTTTCCCTGAGAGCTGTATGTAGATACCCCCTCTGGGGAAGCTAAGCCGTTAAAGGATGTGAATGGAGGACCAGTATCTGGTGTAGGGAATTGAATCATTACAAGCTTTGTTTGCCCATTTTGTGGGTCTTGAATTAAAGTGATTGTAAAGCATCGGGAGCCTATCAAGCTATCCAATGAGGACCCGAGACAGTGGCTGGAGCTGCTGTGCTCGTCCCCATTGCTGGAAATATCGGGCTCAGGTAAGAAAAGAGGGGCTCTGGGGAGCTGCTACAGTACAAATGGTTTTTCACCTTAATGCATTAAGGTGAAAAACTGTGAGGGTTTACAACTCCTTTTTAAGGTGAGCGTGCAATTCACCTGGGGATGCATGGAGCACTATTTTGTAATGTGGTGGAGTACAGAGTGGATTTAAGGAGCATAAAGCACTGCTTTTCCTATTGACGATGCATTATTCAGAGCACTTTCTATGGACAGTTTGGACTTTTTCCTATTCATATATATGGACATTTTAATTTTTGCACATATTTGTTGGCACTTTATTACAGTATTATATGTTGGTTATATAGATTCTTGATATTGGCATGTATTTAATATTTTTATTATTTGGGCAGCGCAATTACACATCGTTCCCTTTTTATTCCTTCTCACTAGAACCTTCTGGGTTATAATTTTATTTTTGGGTTATATTCCATAGAAGCCATAGTTTTCATAGACTTAGTAGTGATGGCCTTCAAACCTTGCATATCTAGGTTGTATTTATCAACTTGAAAATTATGATGTAACTTTTCAAATACACAAACTTTTTTTTACCATTGGGCAGACTTCAGAGGCTCACCTTCTAACTCCCGAAGAAAGGACACAAACTCTGCAACAACTACAGTCTTTGGGGTGGATTGAGGTCACTGCTAGAGATGCTATCTACAAAGAGTTTGCCTTCAAGACCTTCAATCAGGTGACTTGATATCTGTGTAAACTGTTGAATTTGTTATTCATAAACGTGCTATTTTAAAAAAAATATATGTGCATCATGATGAACCCTACTTTCAGAAACTCTATCTGGATAAAAGTTCTGAAGAGCTCGCGATTGCCTGGGTTTTCTCCCAATATCCAAAACATGGTGATAGGGTAATCAATTTCCACCCAAACTGACTCTAGTGTTTGTGTATGTTTTTATGACTATGGTAGGTACATACATTTTGTAAATGAAAATAAATGTCTTTGTTAGAAAAATAAATGAATCAAGGTTCACCTCATTGCATAATTGTGGAGGCTTTCTTTGCAGCCTCACAATCTTAAATCTTAAAATCTAATGTCAAATTCTCTCCTGTATTCAGCAGAGGCTAACAATGAGTAGTTAAAAATACACTATAGATTGCCTTTTATGTTTTCTTCATCATTTTTTGTCACATCTAAAGAATATAAACACTTAACAAAAAAAAAGGAATGTGTATCAGTTTGTATTATACTTTCTTCCTTTCATTATTATGGTTTGGATTCAAAGTAAAAAAATATATTTTTTTTAGGCAAGTGAAAATATGAAATATTGCCTAATCATCATCATCATCATCATCATCATTATTGCATTCATTATCTTCTATCTAGACAGCAGGTGTAACTTTAGGTGCTTTTTTTCTGGGGTTTTTTTCTGCTTTGCTTGTTTTGTTGTAAAAAGCCTGTCCTTTGAAGAGGTTGGTGGGCCAAGCTGAAACTTATGAAATATTACTTATAAAGGCAGCAATTTACAAAATAATAAGTGAAAATTCATAAACGGTGTTAATACAATTAATTATGTGCACAATAATTCTAAAAAGTAAAAAAAAAAAGCACTGTGAACAATTCTTCTATATATGCGCCAACACCGTGCTTCTAAAGTGCTTTGTGCTCCAAAATCTCAAATCAATAGTGCTTTGCCCGAAGTGGTAATCAAATGCGCTCACCAGATAGCCTCGGCCAATAAGTGACCATTAAGCGTGTGATATAGGAAACTCCTTGTCTCATTGATTTAGCCCCTTAAGGAATCTCATCACAATCAATCATTCGTGTGTGGATAAAAAACGATTCCAATCCAATATGCAATGGTATATAAACGTCACTTTCTTCAGCCTCGTATATCCTCTACTGATTACATCCAACTCGCATGACAGGACTCTGTAGAATTGGCTCCACTACAAAGAGCCACAGAAGGCAGGAATAGTGTAATATTGCTTTTTTAATTTCTTAAAGTACTTCCTGATGACGCACACTTGAGCGTGAAATGCATTGAAGCGAGGCCTGACACGCACACTTACAGGAGTCCTCCACTTCCGCTTGGGAAGCTGAAACACACGCCGCGAGTCACATAGCGGTCACAGACCGGCTTCTGCTTTCCCTGAGCTGTTTTTATGCCTACTGCATCTTGTACTGGACTATGTAAGTACAAAATTTTAAGAAATTAAAAAAGCAATATTACACTATTCCTGCCTTCTGTGGCTCTTTGCGGTGGAGCCAATTCTACAGAGTCCTGTGATGTGAGTTGTATGTATTCAGTAGAGGATATATGAGGCTGAAGAAAGTCACGTTTATATACCATATCGGATTGGAATTGTTTTTTTTATCCACACACGGATGATTGATTGATTGTGATGAGATTCCTGAAGGGGCTAAATCAATGAGATGAGGAGTTTCCTATATCACACGCTTAACCACTTCAGCCCCGGAAGAGTTTACCCCCTTCCTGACCAGAGCAATTTTTGCGATTCGGCACTGCGTCGCTTTAACTGACAATTGCGCAGTCATGCGACGTGGCTCCCAAACAAAATTGATGTCCTTTTTTTTCTCACAAATTAAGCTTTCTTTTGGTGGTATTTGATCACCCCTGCAGTTTTTTATTTTTTGCGCTATAAACAAAAACAGAGCGACAAAAATAGCAGCAAAAATATATTAAAAAACTATTTTTTTCCCCTCCGTTTAGGCCTATACGTATTCTTCTACATATTTTTAGTAAAAAAAAATCGCAATAAGCGATTATTGATTGGTTTGGGCAAAAGTTATAGCGTTTACAAAACAGGGGATAATTTTATGGCATTTTTATTTATTTTTTTTTTTTTTATTAATAGTAATGGCGGAGATCAGCGATTTTTTTTTTTTTTTTTTTTTTTTTTTTTTTATATTTTTTTTATCGTGACTGCAACATTATGGCAGACACATCGGACATTTTTGGGACCATTGTCATTTATACAGCAATCCGTGCTATACAAATGCACTGATTCCTGTGTAAATTACACTGGCAGTGAAGGGGTTAACCACTAGGTGGCAGTGTAGGGGTTAAGTGTGTCCTAGCGGCGTGTTTTTCTAACTGTGGGGGGGGGGGGGGGGCGTGGCTGTGTGTGACACGTCACTGACCTCTGCTCTGATCACAGGGAGCAGAGATCAGTGACACTGTCACTAGGCAGAACGGGGAGATGCTTGTTTACATTAGCATCTCCCCGTTCTTCCTCTCCGTAAGACGATCGCGGGTATCCCCTTGGCGATCGAGTCTGCGGGACCCGTGACCGACTCGCAGAGCTTGCCGCCGGTGAAGTGCGCTCGCCCACCGGCCACCTCTTAAAGGGCAACGTACAGGTACGTGATTCTGCCTGTACGTGCCCTTCTGCCACAGTATATCTGCGTGAGGCGGTCGGGAAGCGGTTAATGGTCACTTGTTGGCCGAGACTATCTTTTGATTACCACTTCGGGTGAAGCACTATTGATTTGAGATTTTGGAGCACAAAGCACTTTAGAAGCACGGTGTTGGAGCATATATAGAAAAATTGTTCACAGTGCTTTTTTTGGACTTTTTAGAATTATTTATTGTGCACTTTATTAATTGTATTAACACTGTTAATACCGCTGTAAATTGCGCCCTTTATAAGTAATATTTCATGAGTTATTAGTTATCACACATTTTAGGTGCAGCATTAGAAAATTTAGACATTTGCACTTGGCGCCATTACCCCATTCCCTTTTTCTACAAGCTGAAACTTGCATCCAGTGATTGAATTGGAAGAGCAATCTGTCCCTTTTTAATGGACGATTCTCCCTAAAGGTTTTGATAAGAGACATTGGGGTTGATTTACTAAAGGCAAATCCACTTTGCAGTACAAGCGCACTTGGAAGTGCTGTCGCTTTAGATCTGAGGGGAAGATCTGAAATGAGGGGAAGCTCTGCTGATTTTATCATCCAATCATGTACAAACAAAAATGCTGTTTTTTTTTTTTTTTCCTTGCATGTCCCCTCAGATCAACAGCGACTGCACTTCCAAGTGCACTTGTAGTGCAAAGTAGATTTGCCTTTAGTAAATAAACCCCATTGTGTTGGTAAGGAAACTGCTTGTGCTGTAACTAACCCAAAATGCTCTGGCATTCCTTTGTCATGTAATAGGGAACACTTCAGGTGGCATAGTCAGTATGTCAGTATGAGTTACGCTGCTCAGGCAGAGTGAGCAACAGGAACATTGGTGGAGATGGGCGAGGTGTCCACACCTGTCTGTGATTGAACGGAGTAGGCACAGTATCTAAAATGTCACGGAAAGCTCCTGATGCATACTTGCGGTTGCGAGCTTCTGATCATGTAACCGCTATGAGATTGAATTACAGTGGTCACATGATCAGAATGCCTGCATCCTGGCATTTGGAGGTGGTAGGGAAGGGTTTAATATATTCCTGCGTAAGATTAATAAAGGGGAAAAGGCCATGAAGCTTATGCTAGTGAGTGAACAGAATGTTGAAGCATATGTTTATAAGCTTATATTCCTCTTTTTGCAATTATAATGACTGTGTAAAAAACAGGTAGATGACGGTAAATGTCATATCTCTGGTTTAGCAGACATTTGTGGGAATTTTATTTTTGATTACAGTATTTAAGAGGCTTAGACTTCTAAACCCATAACAGGAAGGGGCGGATGCAGTCATTTTGGTTATTACACATTTGAGACTGTCAGAGTAAACTACTGCTTTTTGTTGTGGCAGCATCTACTGTCTGTCTTTTATGGGCTAATAGCCTTAATATTTTTTGGTGTTTTTAGACCATATTCTTTTTCATGTTTTAAATCTCTTAAGGGTTATCTAAATCCAAGGACAAACATGTAATATATTGCAGCTTACCAGTCTTTAAATGTGGTGACTGCATTGGTTTTTCCTTTCTTGGGCTTTTTTTTTTTTTCATCTGTTGATCCACCAGTAAAACCCTTCCTATTCTAGGTGACAACACTCCTTTACTCTTAGCTTTGGGAGAGTGGCTTTGCCACCCCAACACAGAAAGTGTGTTAGAACTTCAAAACATCTTTCCTGTTCTCTGCCTTATATAATATAGGGATGTTCTGTACTCTGCAGAGGTGAATTGGGAAGGGCTATTAACCTGACTTGAGATGAGACTGCAGAGTGCACATGACATGGAAAAGCCTGTGCTAGATTTTTGAGTAGATCCGATAGGCCATAGCCTATAGTAGGGCACCAAGGTCGTCCGGGTCAATGCCTAGCTACCTCAGCAATTTTAGAATTATAGTGCCCTCTTTTATTAGTAAGCTCACAGGACCTAATATCTGCCAGAAAGCAATGCTTGTTTCTTCTAATCTCTGGTTTGAGCAGCATTAATAGCACTCACACATCGTAGGTGCTGCTTGTAATACCCACTACATAGCTTTAAACTGCTCACATTTTGAAAAACCTAATAAATGCACATTTTTTTCTTAAAAAAAAATATGTGCATTTCTTATCGTACATCACGGGACACAGAGCCATAGTAGTTATTATGTGGGTTATAGGCCACCTTCAGGTGATGGACACTGCATGCCCTAAATTAAAAAGTGCTCTCCCTATTTAACCCCTTCCACTGGTGGGAGTACCTCAGTTTTTTAGCCAGTGTCTAAGGTGATTGGAGGGGCAAGTGTAAAGGGCTCTAGAAATACTTTACAGTCACACCGAAGCCTACTAGATCCATCCCAGTAAAGATGGCATCCTCCCCTGCGAGTAATATGGCTGGTCAGAGTGAGCCATCAGGAGGGGCAAGTGTTGCAGCTGCTCTTAACATTGCAGACCATGTGTATATTACTAAGGAGGTTTTTTTTCTTCAACCATTTTATGCTTGAAGCAAAAATTGATGCTTTAATCACATCCCAGAGTGGGACTAAGCATAGCAGGTTCCCTTCCATTGCCCAGGACCCTCATTCTGTGGAACAAGGAGCGAGAGATGACGATTTTCTCCCAAAGGACCAGGAAGAGGCTGATGTCTCCTCTTCCGAAGAACCTGATACGGAAGTATCAGGTTCGCAGGAAATGTTGTTGGTACAATCTCTCACTGAATTGGTCCACTCCACATTTTTTCTGCCAGTAACAGTCAGTCGATGAGCCCACTTCTGGTTTGGGGTCACCAAAAAGCCTCCCCAATCTGTTCATGCGTTTCCTATCCATTCATGGCTACGAAAGTTTATTCTGAGTGGGAGCACCCAGATAAACCGTTGTTTTCCTCCCGAAAAAACATTTTTTTTAATACTTTATCCTATGGAGGAAAAGTTTTATAAGAATCGGGGAATTCCAGCAATTGACGCTGCTATATCCTCTGTAATCAAAAACCGGACTTGTCCAGTAGACAATGCTCATATGCTAAAGGATCCAACAGATAAAAATATGGAGTTCCTTTTTTTTGCTCACAGGTTCAGTCATTCAACTGGCGCTGGCAGCGATCAGAGTATCTCAGTCCTTATAGGACCAGTTTATAGAGGTACTCAAAAGTTATTCCTGATCAGCAGGCCCAGGATTTGGCTGAGATATCAGAAGCATTGTGTTCTACAGTAGACGCTATGAAAGATTCTATTCTCCAGGCCTCACGGCTCATGCTAGGGCTGGTACGTGTGCATAGAATCTTATGGTTGAAAAATTGGTCAGCCAAAGCGCCATGGATAAAGCTCTTGACCAGTTTCCCTTTTCATGGTGAACGGTTATTTGGAGACTATCTGGATAAGTATATCCAAAGAATTTCAAATGGGGAAAGTTCCTCTTTTCCCATTAAGCATTTTTTTCTTTTAAACGTGCTTCTTCTCCAGTGCCAGGGGCATTAGCCTCCAGCCAGTCACGACAGCCTCCAATGTCAGGTTCAAGAGGTAAACCTCAGGGTCAAAGAGGACCTGGGGGAGGAAGCCCACAAAACAAAATACTAAAGCCTCCTTATGAAGGGGCGCCCCCCGCTCGCTCAAGTGAGGGGAAGGCTTCTTCAGTTTTCAAGGGTCTGGCAGGAACAATGTCAAGACAGATGGGTGGCTTCCTCAATTTCTCTAGATTACAAACTAGAGTTCCCGTCTCCTCGTTTTCTGAGATGAAACGTTCCCAGAGATCCAGTGAAAAAGCAGCCTCTCTTTATAGCTTTGGACATCTCTTGTCTCAAAGAGTGATATTGGTGGTCCCCTTGGAAGAGCAAGGTTTAGGGTTTTATTCAAACCTATTCACGGTTCCAAAACCAAACAGGGATGTCCGACCCATTTTAGATCTCAAACATCTAAACCGTTTTTTGCATATCCGTTCTTTTCACATGGAGTCAATCCAATCAGTAGTCTCATCCTACAAGGGGGAGAACTTCTGGTGTCATTCGACATCAAGGATGCTTGTCGCCATGTGCTGAATTTCCCCGCCCACCAGAAATTTTTTATGATTCAAGGTAGAAAATCTTAATTTCCAGTTTGTAGCTCTAGCTACTGCACCTCGAGTGTTTACAAAGGTCCTGGCTCCTCCTTTAGCCAGGTTAAGGGCTAAAGGTATAACAATACTAGCCTACCTAAATGATCTTCTCTTGATGGATCAATCGGTAGCCCGCTTAATCCAAACTTTGGTCACCGCTGTCAGCTACCTGGAATACCCAGGTTGGATTCTCAACCTAGAGAAATCCTCCTTAAAACCATCAAGGAGATTGCAGTACTTGGGGCTGATCATAGATACAGCTCCGAAGACAGTGTTTTTTTTCCCACAGGTAAGTATCAATTTGATAAGGGTACTGATGATTCAGTTGATTAAAACAAAGAAGAATCCTTCTATTCGACTTTGCATGAAGTTGTTGGGAAAGATGGTGGCTTCTTCAAGGCCGATCCTTATGCGCAATTTCATTGAAGACTGCTGCAAAACAGTATCCTGTCAACTTCGGAACTAGAAGGATCTAAGCTCTGGACTTCCCAATGTGTTTAACCCCCAAAGTGCGTCAGAGCCTCAATTGGTGGTTGATATCCAAGAAGCTTCAAAAAGGAAAATCCTTTCTACCAGTTACCTGGAAGGTGGTAACAATAGATGCCAGCCTTCTGGGCTGAGGAGCAGTCCTGGAAGAAGCATCTGTCCAAAGGAAATGGTCCAAACCAGAGATGACCTTGCCCATCAATATTCTAGAGATTTGGGCAGTACACCTGGCCCTCGAGGCCTGGACGCTAAAACTTTGGATTTGTCCTGTCGGGATCCAATCCGACTGTGTCACAGCTGTGGCCTATATCATTCACCAAGGGGGCACGAGAAGTCGTGCGGCCCAGAAAGAGGTGAATCATATTCTATCTTGGGCAGAAAACAACATTCCTTGCCTATTAGCAATTTTCATTCCAGGGATAGAGAATTGGCAAGCGGACTACTTGTCTCGCCAAAAATTGTTCCCGGGAGAATGGTCCCTTCACCCCAACATCTTTCTGTCAATATGCCAAAGATGAGGCGTTCCGGATGTGGATCTGTTTCCGTCCAGGTTCAACAAGATTGACAACTTTGTGTCAAAGAGAAGGCACCTGATTGCACAAGGGACAGATGCCTTGTTTTTTTTCCGTGGGATCAGTTTTTTACTGATCTATGCATTCCCTCCTGTTCTGCTGCTTCCACGCCTTCTCGCAGGCTCAAGCAAGAAGGGAAGGAGGCGATTCTTGTGGCCCAGGAGGTTTTGGTTTGCCGAGATCGTAAAGATGGCGATAGGGGACCCTACCCCTATGGCCAAGACCTTCTCTCGCAAGGTCTGATATTGCATCCTTCCTTACAAACGCTAAATTTAGCGGTTTGGCTATTGAGACCCATATTCTGAAAGATCGTGGCCTGTTAGCTTCAGTAGTTTATACTTTTGGTTAATGCTAGGAGGCCGGCCTCCAGAGTCATATACTATAAAATCTGGAAGGCATATGTCTCCTGGTGTGAATCCAGGGGTTGGCACCACAGGAAATATATCATAGGTAGGATCCTTGAATTCCTACAGATAGGATTAGAAATGAAGCAGTAATATCAAAGGCCAGATGTCAGCCTTATCGGTCTTTCTTTTCAATGACCGCTTGCTTCTCAGTCTCTGGTTCGTAACTTTATTCAGGGGGTAACGCGGATTAAATCCTCCAGTTTGGTCACCCCTGAATCCTGGGGACTTCATTTTAGTCCTGTCGGCTTACAGAAGCAGCCTTTTGAGCCAATACGAGATATTCCCTTGGTCTTTTTGGCGGGGAAAAAATTATTTTCTTGGTTGCCATTTCTTCTGCAAGACGAGTATCAGAGTGGGCTGCTCTTTCTTGTAAAGAGCCTTACTGGTTGTTCATAAGGATGAGGTTGTATTTCGGCCTCATCCTGAATTCCTACCGAAGGTAGTATCGAGTTTTCATTTAAACCAGGATATTGTTCTGCCTTAATTTTTTTTTTCCAGAACCGCGTTTTCTGTGAAAAAAGGTCACTACATTCTCTTGATGTGGTGAGAGCGGTCAAGGTCTATTGAAAGTGACCGCTCAGATTTGTAAAACAGATGTTTTGTTTGTGTTGCCAGACGGTCCTAAAAGAGGACAGGCAGCGTTGAAATCTACTATTTCTGAATGGATTTGTCAAGTGATTGTTCAAGCTTATGGTTTAAAGATGAAAATTCTTCCTTATCATATTAAAGCGCACTCCACCAGGGCTATTAGTGCTTTTTGGGCAGTGCATCACCAAGCCTCCATGGCTCAGATCTGCAAGGCCGCAACTTTGTCTTCAGTCCATACATTTACCAGATTCTATCAAGTAGATGTAAAAGGCATGAGGATATCGCCTTTGGGCGCAGTGTACTGCAGGCTGCAGTATGAGTCCTCTAGTCTCTCGGTGCCCTACTTTTGTTGTCTCCCTCCCTTCAGTTGGCATTGCTATGGGACATCCCACATAGTAACTACTATGGCTCTGTGTCCCGTGATGTACAATTAAAAAAAAAAGGATTTTTTTTAACAGCTTACCTGTAAAATCCTTTTCTTTGAAGTACATCATGGGACATAGAGGTCCCTCGCTTCTTGGTATACTCATGTATTGCTTTGCTACAAGACTGAGGTACTCCCACCAGTGGGAGGGGTTATATAGGGAGTTCACTTTTTAATTTAGGGCGTGCCAGTGTCCATCACCTGAAGGTGGCATATAACTCACATAGTAACTACTATGGCTCTGTGTCCCGTGATGTACTTCAAAGAAAATGATTTTACAGGTAAGCTGTTATAAAAATCCTATTTTTTAAAGGTAAACTTACATATTTATATAGTGCAAATAAATAATGGTTTAAAGGCTAAGTTTAACCACTTTCTGAATCGGTTGTGCTTTTCTGAACTTACCGTATATACTCGAGTATAAGCCGAGGTTTCAGCACCCCCCTCTGCTTATACTCGAGTCATGCACTTTTCTGCAGCAGAGAATGACATTTTCCGACCCGACTTTGGGGCCTCGTATCTCGGGGCCACTTGGTGCTAGGTCCGTTTGGTGTGCAAACCTAGTGGAACTATCATTACAACATATCCAAAGATGGGGTTCCTAGCACCAAGTGGCCCTGAGATACAGGGCCCCAAATTCGGTCAACTGTATCCATCTGCAGCAATGTCATTTCATGACCCTTTGGGTCCAGAGACCCCAAATTGGCTGCAGCTAGGGGGTATCTAGGAACCCTTAACTACCAATTTGAAGTTCGGAGGACCTATGGCTGCAAATAGGCACAGTGAGGCATGCAAATGGGCACAGTGAGGCTGCAAATGGGCATTGTTAACCCTCTTTTACACTTGCAGTAGATGTGCATTTCTCACCCTAGGCTTATACTCAATGTATAGTCAATATAGGAATGAGTTTTCCCATTTTTTAATGGTAAAATTAGGTGCCTCGGCTTATATTCGGGTCGGCTTATACTCGAGTATATACGGTATTTGTATGACGTTGTACTTTACTTTTGGACCTGGTTCTGGCTTGGTGGGGAAACAAAGTTTCCCAACAGGGGTTAACTGGTCTTGCTTTATTATCATGAACCGTGCTTGCATTGTATGACATTAAAGGTTTTCCCTCATGGTTTTAAATGTTTTTTTTTTTTTTATTGGTGGGTTTCTCCGAGTCCTCAATGTGCTGTTTTTCTACAGTTTGTATTTATGCCAGCTATTTGTGGGAGGATTGGTTTACGTTGTTTGACATAGACCACGCATACCCTTTTTGTTAGCCATATTTTTGTACTTCTTTGGCTGTGCCTGTAATGATCATTTGGAGGATTAGTTGGGGCTCATTCCCACTGGCCCCTCTTGGTGTTTTACATTAACATGTGCTATCTGAAGGCAGCCCATTCATTTATCTCTGTAAGCATGTTCCTGATGATGTCAGTACAGTACAGATTCTGTTTCTGCTGGCCATTCTTGTTGTCAGGACAGTACAGATTCTGTTTCTGCACTTTACAGTGAGTGATCATAATTACCAATCTACTATTTAAGGACCAGTCTTTCCTGTCCCTGTTGGACTAGCATCCAACAGACAGTACAGACTCTACAGAGCTTCAGTTGGATCCCAATCTGATCCTCATGCTTTTTGTCCCTCTGCACACATGCCCAGGTCTTTGCCACATGTGACTTTTATGCCCAGTTTCACTCCAGAACATTGCCACTCAACATTTTGGCAGCAAGGGACAAATGGGACTCCTTTTGCTGTCCCAGGCGTCTGACCCCCGGGGCCAGACTCTCCCTCCCGTGGTGGGATTCCAACCCAGTGCTGGAGTCAAGGAAGCCCTTTCCTCTAAAGATGTGGCGAATGCTTATGATGAATACCAGCCTGTCAAAGTGGGAAGCAGTCTTGTATACTCTCTCAGTGCAGAGGACTGGGTCGTTAGAGGAAGCTCACCTTTCCATTAACAATTTAGGCCTCAGAGTGATTTTTTTGTCTCCAACACTGGACTACTCTATTGCGAGGACACTCAATGAGAATCCAGTTGGACAATGCCCCAACAGTGGCCTACATCAAACATTAAGGAGGCACCAGAAGCTGTGCCATGCACCTGGAAGTAGACTTGAGTCATTCGCTTGTCATCCACGTCCTAAGTGAGGAAAATTGGCATGCACGCTTTCTGCCCTTTGCAACATGTGGTGGGTGCTAAATGTGAAACCACTGATGTCCAGCTTCATCAACAAACTGGACAAGCTTGTAGCTAGGCCCAGTAACCCTTGAGCATTTGCAGTGGATACTCTGGTGAAGCTGTAGGATTAGTTAGGCCTGAACTGTGCTATGCTGCCCCTCCAGTTTCCCCATCGTCTGCTTCTCCGTATCAAGATGGAGGGCATTCTGGTTATTCTAATTAGACCAGATTGGTGCAGGAGGGTGTGGTACTGTAATGTACACAAACACCTGTCAGATGCTTCATAGGTCCTAACAGATCATCCTAACCTTCTGTGCCAAGGGTAAGTGTTCCATTATGCTTCTTGGTCACTGGCTGTTGAAGGCATGATCCTGAGGAACAGGGCCATTACAAATTGATCAGCCCTACCTTTTAAGGCCTCCTTCACCCCAAAGGTAGTCTCTGATTTCCACTTTAATGACATTGTCCTGCTCCAAAACCAAAGGAAACTTATCTCTGGTGTCTGAGTGTGGTGCACATTGTGAGAGTTTACCTCCCAGTCACTGACTCTTGAAGGCAATCTGGTTCCCTTGTTTTGCTTCCTGGGGGTATGCACAGGGGACTCTCAGCTTCTTGCACCACCATTGTTAGATTAATCAGACAAGGTATTCTTTGAGCCTCTGGTTTCAAGGATAGGGTTCCTCCTGCTCAAATATTTTTTTTTGTGGTAAGGTGCTTGCACCTTACTTTCTACTTGTTTTTGTAGTTCCTCTCTTTCCTGTTAAAGTGCATTGTATCAGATCTGCTGGTACGTCTTGGGCTGTTCAGTATCAATCATCTGTTTTTCAGCTTTACAAGGCTGCCACCTGGTGTTCTGTTCATAGAACAAACAAATAAGCCTGGAAGGCAGCACTCAGATACAACACCTTTATTCGATTAAAATCCAACGTACAGCAGTCAATCCATACGATACAAAAGAGGGGCTGCCTGCATCCCCCTCTTTTGTACCATATGGATTGCCTGCTGTATGTTGGATTTTAATCGAATAAAGGTGTTGTATCTGAGTACTGCGGTCCCGGCTTATTCGTTTTGTTCTCTGATCCCATCAGAGCCTACTCCTTAGTGCCTATCAAGGGTGTATATCATTTGGAACCTGTGTTTTGAGAGCAGCTTTTCTTTTTCTTCTCTCGGATACTGGTGTTCTGTTCACATGTTTAAAGAGGAACTGCAGTCTTCTCTAATAATTTGTAATAAAAACATCTTTGTCATTCTGAAGCTTCCCTCCAACCACTTTGCATATTCTTTTATATATACTGTGATTCTGTACTTGCCAAATATGCTTCAGAAATCTCCCTCTACTGAGTCTGGCTGCATCCATTTTAACTGTGGGCAGCTGAAGCTGCTGCCTGTTCACTTCTTGGATTTACACAGACACACATAGGCACACCTCCAGCTGTGCAGCCCTGCAGCTCTCATTGGCCCTCTAATGACTCATCTCCGCCCCCCCCTTCCTGTGCATTATGTCATAAGCCTAGGCTTTTTACCAGACAAGAAACAGGAAGTGGGCTGTATAAAGTATTTACTAGCAGAAAAAAAAATGTTTTACTATCCAAAGTTAAAAAAAACAAGGGCAGGAGATTTAATAGATGGAAAGTAGAAAAAATTACTGAAGGTCCGCTTTAAGTTCTCTTAGGTGGATGTTCAAGCCTCTTCTGATGTTATTTTCGGGTGTAAGGTGCTAGCAAGCTTCTCTCTGACTCGGTCAGTACGTTCTTGACCCATTTGTTGTGTAGGTCTGTTTGGCATGGTTTTCTCTTTCCCACCTCTCATTTGGACTACTTTTGCATGTCCTGGTCCTAATGATTAAACAGCCTCTGTCCCGTACTGTATGACAGGATTTTTGACATTCCAGTAAATCCATTTCTTAGAGTATATGGGACACAGGTCCCTTCCCTCTGTTTTTATGATTTTTCTGTTGCTTTTTACAAAACGGGAGGGGTTACAAAGGGAAATGTCCCTGCAGCCATCTTTTTTTTTTTTTTTTTTGCCAGTGTCCATTCACCTGAAGGAAGTGGCATATAAACCAGCCATAATTATTTAAGAGCCTACGTCCTGTACTGTATTCCAAGAAACAAATTTTACTAGCAAGTCGAAAATCTTGGCATCAAGATTAAATTTTATCTCAAGATGTTTTAAAAAAAAAAATAATTAATATTTAAAAAAATTATGATTCCCTATTCAACCCCCCTCATGATCTCTATTGCAGAGTTTCCCAACGTTTTTTTTTTTTTTTTCATGTAACAAGTTTAGAGACTTCTCTGCTCACTCAGCTGTCAAAAGAAAAAAACTGGGCAGTCTGCCAAGTTTTTAACAACATTGTCTGTGCTAGTTGATAACTAGAAACACTGTAACTCTTCTTTCTTAGATCAAAGGGATAAACTTCTGTGTGTAAATGCAAAGTCCTAAACCTTTTTCTGACGCTTGTTTCTTACAAAGTTAAAAATCTGTATTTTTTGCTAGAAAATTACTTGAAACCCCCAAATATTATATATATTTTTTAGCAGAGACCCTAGGGAATAAAATGGCGATTGTTGCAATATTTTATGTCACACTGTATTTGCACAGTGGTCTTTCAAATGCAATTTTTGGGGAAAAAATACACTTCAATGAATAAAAAAAGAAAACAAAACAGTAAAGTTAGCCCAATTTTTTTGTTTAATGTGAAAGATGATGTTATGCTGCGAGAATCGTGCGAGAATAGTGATCCATCTTCTAAGCAAAAAAATTGTGATTCTCATTTTAGCCAGAATCGTGCAGCTCTAGGTTTTTGGGTATCTGTCTTATCTGGTCATATATCACTCACATTTTCCAATTTCCTTTTGTGTAACAGAAGACCCAAAGTACATGCAGTATATTCACATGTATTGTAGTTCAATGTAATTCACATTGAACATAACATGTGTTCATCTGGTGCTAGTTCTACTTCAAGGAACATCATCACTTTTCATAACTTACAGAAAGAAATGGACAAATAGTACAGTAGGTGTTCCTTATTTGTGCTTCACATATGATGCCAATTTGATTACTGGCTTCAGTTCCTTTCTGACTTGTCAGTGATAACATGCATGGAAAATTGTGTCATTTTTCAAATGCTTGCCAGACTCTCAGAAGCTCTGAACTGTACATCAACAGATGTTAATCATGTAGGAAGATCAGGGCCTCAAGATCATGGACATTGAATGGCATTTGTTTAAAAATGCTTTCAGATGTAGGTTAAACCTTCCTCTTTTTTTTTTTTTTTTTTTTTTTAAAGCTGGATAAGAATACGGAATTGTGGAAATAGTATAATTCTATAGACAGATATTGTGATAGGTTTCATGTATACCTGTATTTCATTTATGGATTTTATCTCTGAACATGAAATCATTACTTATTCTGTGCATGGTTTTTAATGTTTTATTCATTTCCTTTTGCATCAATATTGTTATAATCATAATATTTGCTTTATGACTCAGATTGTGGAAAATGTGATCATTTCACCATATGTAGAAGCTCCCACTGGGGGCCATTACAGACAGTCAAACAAACTGTCCAGTTGTCAGCAGTTTTTTTTTTAGGTGTTAGCACTGCCACCCTGCAGGGATTCATGTTTCTTCAGGATGCTATGAGGAAATCCTATAATCCCAGACAACACAGGCTTTGGACAGAAGCTGCACTAAAAGTAGCATTAAACGCTCACTGTTTTTTACATTAATCCATACATATCAATCCAATAGCCATTCCTCAGTAAAGCATTTCTTTTATAGCAATGCCCAAGCACTTACTGTTGATAAGCTGTTGTCTCCAGCACTCTCAGTACTACTTCCCTGAACTTCTGGTCAGTGAGCACGTGCACTGAGTACGCCACATGGAGCAGGTCAAAAGGACAGAGCAGTCTCGATCTGCTTTCAATCTATTGGCTTCAGGGGGGGTGAGCAGCTGAGTGACTTGTGGTCCATGGTTTTGGGGCTCTCTGTTACCATTTATGCACACAGCATAAGGACAAGCTGCAGTAATTGCTAATTTTAGGGTTTAATTTTAGTTTAACCCTTTTCTTGTGGAGGGGTTTGAAGTGCTTTGGGTTTACCCATGACTTTGAGTTATTGCACACATTGCAATTTCAACCTTTTACGTTTTCACCATTTCAACTTTCTATTAACTAATGATGGAAGAGTTGTACTTGGCTTCAGTGGGCGACCGTATTTTATTTTTTTAATAATTTTTTATTAGTTTTTTAGAGCAACATAGTACAAACATAGTACAAACATAGTACAAATAGTACAAGGTAATACAAAAGAAAAGGCTTAATGGTACAAAGACAAGAAAAAGGATAGAACAGGCACAACACAGATGAATCGAGCTGTGCAAACTGTACAAACTTTATAAAAAGTAGATCTGACATACAGTGAGAAAAACCCTAATATTAAGGTGGTAGATAATAAATCAGTTAAGTATAGTAAATGAGAAATTTATTTGGCTTACAAGGTTCATACCAAACTTTCCATTGTTCATGTACATTTCTATTACCACGCTTGTTGGCAAGTTGTATACATAGTGCATACATAAAATCTCTGGCTTTTCGTTAGATTTGGTACTCTAATGGTTTTCCAGCTTCTGGTTATAAGCATCCTAGCTGCCAGTAAAATGTGAGTCACTACTGTACAGCGAGAAGTAGGAAATTAGTCTATGCCCAAATTAAAATTGCAAGGCCAGGGTCAGGTGGTAGAAGTATACCTGTGATATCCGAGATGAAGTGGAAAACTGTTTACAGGTCCAAAATCTGTACATGAGGTGGCCTATGGAGTCACACCCTCTCCAATATAGAGGAGATGCAGATTTCAGGAATTGATATCCTAAAGGGAGTAAGATTCCATGCAAAGCTATTTTTTGGGAAATTTCCCAATGGTTTACACAATGGGAAGCTTTATAGATTGTTTGTTTGTTTGTTTGTTTGTTTGTTTTAAATGTGCATTGCCATTTTTGGCTGTATAGGATTTTTCAAGATCGGTCTCCCATTTCAAAAAATGGGAAGTTTTGGATAAGGTGAGCTCATCTGGGAAGAGGGTGTGATTTGAGATATTTCCAGTCAATGGAAGGGAGGCAGATCTTAGGACTCTTGATAGCTCTTAATAAGTGGGCGATTTAGAGATATTTATAACAGGCTGCAAGAGGCAGGCTGAATTCCTGCGCTAGCACTTTAAGACCCCTTTCCTACTGGCAGCGCCGCTAAAACAACGTTAATGTGCTGGTCGTTCTTGCGGTGCTAGTGGGGTGGATTTTTTAAGGACACATGACAAGTTTTACAGCGCTTTCGAAGTCCTGCCCATTCATTTCATTGGGCAGGGGCATTTTTGGGAGCACTATTTATAGCACTCCCAAGCCTCTCCGAAGATGCTGCTTGCAAGACTTTTCCTAACGACCCACAAGCGCACCGCCAGAGTGTGAAATTCACAGTATGGGAGGCAGTTTTCATGTTCTTTTTTAGAGGCTTTTTCTAGCGCTAGAAAAAGCTTCTAAAAAGCGCATGAAAACTGGCTCCCATTCTGTGCAATGAGTGCTTTCACACTCGGGCATTGTGCTTGCGGGTCGTTAGGAAAAGTCCTGCAAGCAGCATCTGTGGAGCGGCTTGGGAGTGCTATAAATAGCGCTATCAAAACACCCCATCCCATTAAAAGGAATGAGCAAAAAACCCATTGAAATTCATGCGTCCGGCGCCCTGCATGTAGATTAGGGGCCGGGCGCATGGATAAACCTATTGGATGATTTACCATAACCTTTTCTTCTTGTGACAACCCTGACATTTTTTGATTTCCCTTCAGTTTTTCACCCTCAGCTTATACACGAGTCAATACGTTTTCCCAGGTTTTTTGTGGTAAATTAGGGGCCTCTGCTTATATTCGGGTCGACCTATACTCGAGTATATACGGTAATATGATTGTTCATTTACTGTGTATTGTAGTTCTGGGGCTTGACCCCATTCAGTCCTGAGGGTCCTAATTACTCTTGCCGCTTGTACAGTTGCCACTGGTGAAGGTACCGTATAGAAGTAGCCATAAAGAAAGTACTTTTACTTTTGTAGGAACAAGTGTTGTTACAGAAGCATTGAGGTACTGTTGTTTCATGCTTCAGAGATGCCACCAGTTTTCAGTAAATCGTTAACGTTTCATTGAAAACTTGTTCAGCTTGAAACATGGCTGCATTCCCTGTGTGCAGGTGATGGGCAAGCATTAAATTTCATAACCTAAAATGTGTGTATTCCTGTAATTAACCTGAAGGTGATTATGTTTCATATATTTGGCTCTCAATTATGGTTTTCAGATCATATTTTAGACCATAAGTTTACTAAGTCCTGGCAATAATGACTGCTTTTTAATATGATTATTAATAAAATGAAAAATTCTTGTAATAGGACCAATGCTTGAGATGTGTTGCAGTTTATAAATTCCAAAGCAGTGGTAAATCTAAAAAACTAACCAACCACAGATTTGCTTGCCAAAGAAAAGAAACCATTTCTGAATAACTGCATTATTAAGCTCCTTTTTCAAAGGTATCACTGCCTTGGCTCATTACAGCTATACAAAGAGTTTTCACATGGTGACCTTTTTAAATGTATGCTATTAATTTCTGTGATGTAAAATTGTGTATGTTAACCTGCTATATGTGTTTGTGTCTTTTTTAAATTGAGCATGCTTCTTACAAGACTACCTGAAATAAATGTTGCATTAAAATATTAGACAGAAAGAGATCAATGTTACTGAAAACCCCCTGTTACATAACTGGTTACACTCCAGCAAATACTAACTTTGCCTTCTAAAGGAAAAGTAAAGTGCATCTTTACTGAACACATATTCAATATTGCAGTGCTTATTGAAAAGTAATTTTTCAGACTTTCACTTTTTTTTATTTGTAGCGTTGTAGTAAATATAGAGATTTTTAAATAAACCACTAAAAGGAGCCCTTAGTGGCTCATTGAAATTACTCCTAGCAGATGTTGAGAAAAAATATCAGCCTCATAGGAGAGTCCATATTTTCAATGAGTCAATCAACTCATAAGCCGCCGCTGTGAGAAACCGCAGTAAATCGAAACCATTGTTTAGCAGAGTCTGTATATGTAAGGTAAATAAGAGTTCCCCCATGTACACATGTATAAATACAAATATATATATGTAAGCAATGTTTTTAAAAGACAAACAGGTCTTGCAGTTTTCAGTGGACTGCTGATATATTTATAATTGGTATAGAGACATTTAGGGGTTCATATACTAAAACTGCAGTGTGAAAAATCTGGTGCAGCTCTGCATAGAAACCGGCTTCCAGGTTTTAGCCCTCGTTCACACTGGGCCGATTTGACATGCGACTTGGCATGTCAAATTGCATGTCAAATCAGAGCCTTTTGCCGGAAACGGCACCACCTGAATCGGTGTGACACCGACTTTACGGCTCCGCACTGATTCCCAAAAGTAGTTCCCGCACTACTTTTGGCGACTTGGGGGGCGATTTTCAATAGACATCTGTGCATGAACCCTGAAGAAATGGCTGCACTCCAAGATCCATCAAAATTCTTGTTTAATAAACGACCATCCCAAGTGTTACAAACAGTTCATATGGTAGACGCGTCTCACACACTAACAGGTGCGCTTTTGTTTGGATATTGTGCCTGAACCCACACAGATGTCTCTCAAATCGCCCTAGAAGGCGGACTGAAATGCCCATTTGAAATTGTGGGAGTTCAGCTGAACTCCCACAATTTCAAACCAACAATGCAGTCCCACTTTGGACAGGCGCCATTGTTGGCAATAGCCGCCATTTTGGCATGCGATTTGACATGTCAAATTGCATGCTAAATTGTCCCAATGTGAACGTGGGCTAACTGTCAAAGCTTAATTGAGCAAGCTGAAGTTAGAAGCTGATTGGCTGCCATGCACAGCTGCACCAGATTTTGCACTCTCCAGTTTTCAGTTGAAAATATACTGTATGTCATATACAGTACCAACACAAAAACCATAAAGTAGGAGTGGCTTCTCTCAGAACACTAAGGCCCCTTTCACACTGGGGCGGGAGCCGCGGCGACGGTAAAGCAGCGCTATATTTAGCGCTGCTTTACCGTCGTTTTGGCCGCAATATTCGGCCGCTCGCGGGGTGGTTTTACCCCCCACGAGCGGCCGAAAAAGGGTTAAAATCCCCCACAAAGCGCCGCCGTAGCTCCTATACCGCTCCAAAGATGCTGCTAGCAGGACTTTTTTTACCTTCCTGCTAGCGCACCGCTCCAGTGTGAAAGCCCGCCGGCTTTCACACTGGAGTGAATGGGGCCGTTTTTTTCAGGCGGTGTACAGGCGCTATTTTTAGCGCTGTACCGCCTGAAAACCGCCCCAGTGTGAAAGGGGCCTAAGGGCTAGTTTACAGTAATGTTACTATTGCCTCCTCACCGACTACTTTAACCCCTAGAACCGGCAGGGCAGTTGGGAGGAAGCCCACATTCAGTTGAGTGGGTCACGATCAGCAGTCAGTACTGCCCACTGAATGCAACAGCGGGGATAATGTTTGTCTTGCATATGTACACACCCCTCCGTTACCTTGGCAGCTAAATGGGGAGTGGTAATTCCATGGCTCAACCATGTCGCTTTTTCACCCCCAATCACTATTGTGAACGAGGCTTTACAAGGTTTATGGCAAATAGAGATTTGACTTGCACTTTCTTTACTGAGGAGTGTGTGTATTTACAGTATATGTATGTATGTATAGACATACAGTATTTTGGCACAAAATCAAAGTGGTGGAAATGGTTTGGATTGGAGGTTTGTTTTTGTATTTTTGCTGTTTCAGTACCTGGACAGCTTGCAGTTATCGAGGTAGCTATGGATTTTGCATTATATCAACGTGAGTGTAAAAAGAATGTGAGGTCATCTGTCCAAAAGTTGTAGTTAAATCAAAAATGAATCTTTTTTTGTTTTACTGATCATCCGTCAGGTTTTAAAATGTGTATTTGACTGGAGATTTTCTTCACTTTCTGTTCTGTGTGTTGCACATCACCTGGCAAATCTCTCCAATAGGGACCTAGACTAAGGTTTTCAGATCAAGGTCAGTAATGGTAGCCTAAATATTTCTTTCTTGACAGGTGTATTGCTGTATTAGCACTGTGGCAGGCAATACATTGACTTGTGGGGGGCCAGTGTAAGCCTGAGGGGTTTGCTGTGTGTAGCACTTCACTATTTAGTAACGTTATTCATTTCCTGTATTTAAATAGTATCTGCAATTATGTAATGCTTTTTAGAGAACACAGGGCCATTCACATCATTCCCTGCAGCCAAAGGAGCTTACAGTATACCCATACTGTAAGGCAAGTTTGGTAATATGCCAATTAACCACCAGTATGTTTTGGAAATGTTATCGGAAACAATTTAAAGGAAATCCAAACACAGGGAGAACATACAAACTCCATGCAAATAGTGTCCCCTTTAGGAATCGCAAACACAATTACAGTGTGGCTAGGTACAAGTTAACCAACTTGCTGCCCATCAGACTTAAAAGGACAGGACACTAGTTAAAATGCTGTGTTTCTATAGTAATATTGGCAATAAACAGGCTTGTAGATTATCTCAAAAAAATGTTTTTATGTAAAAATTAAATGCTGCAGAATATTTTCTGGCTTTGCCAGATAATATAAAAAAAAAGTGTAAAGAGTTGGGGATTTGCAGGAAGTGTTGTAACTCTAAGCACCACGTCAGCTCTAAGAAATGGGACATATGTTTCCTAAATGCTTGGAAATGTAGCATCGCTAGGGGGTCATCACAGATGACCTAAAAGTGTACCTGTACTCAGTGTTCCAAAATACATCTCTTTACCCATTAATACCCTATCTAGCACTGAATACATCCAGGGCTGTTACATGACACTGGCTGTTTGGAAGAAATGCACACCAATGCAGGCATCTCATTGGTGTTGTCAGGGTGGCAAGGGACAGACTGTCCTTTCAACCACTTTGATCTCTCCGGTCAGCCTTGATATAGGAAAATTATATTAGAGGTTTAAGTGGCATGCGATCAGGTGGGCTAAATTTAGAGCTCACCTTTTTTCTTCTTAAAAAAAAAAAAATAAATAAAAAAAAAAAGGTAAAAAAATACTCATAACTTCTTCTTCCCTTCTGCTGCCCTCCATATCCGATATAATGGTCCAGCACTTTTTTTTTTCTATAATATATCTATAACACGATGTCAAAACAGTTGACATCAACCATGAGGACAAAATTTCAAACATAAAGAGAAGTGCACCCCCTCCCATTTTGATCTTTCCAGTTTATTGTATGCATTCTCCCCGCCACAGTACTCTTCTTTGTAATTTCTTACATTTAGCTACCCCCACTGCCCCGTTCCCCATCCTCCTTTAGGGTATTTTTGGAATCGATCCACCTAAACCATACCTTTCTGAACTTTTTGGGGTCTCCGCTTGCCTCATACGATATCTTATAGAGAAGTACATCTGCATTTACTATGTTCACCCACATTCCCAGAGTTAGTTGTTCATCATAAATCCATCTTCGTGCGATCAATTTCCGCACTCCAAAGTACAGAAGTCTGAGGAACAATTTACTGTATTTATTGGCGTATAACACTCACTTTTTCACCTTGAAAATTGGGTGCAAATAGTGTGTGCGTGTTATACGCCGATGCTGCAATTTGGGCTGCCTAGGAGGGAACGTGGAGGGGGCGTAACGAGCGCCGTCGGATTACATACAGCGAGAATCTCCTGTTTACTCAGCGGCCTCTGTAATAGGAAGTCCCATCTCCTGGGCCAGGATTGGACCACTGTTATGTCTATCGCAGAAGCTGGTCCAGGAGGCGGGACTTTGTATTAAAGAGGCCGACGAGTAAACGGGATATTCTCGCTGTATGTAATCTGATGGCGCTTGTCCTGCCCCCCTCCCTGTCCCCTTAGAGGCAGCAGTAATCTGAGGTGAGGCTGCAGATGGGCATTGATCAGGCTACATTCATGGCAATGGTGAGGATGTAGATGGGCATTGATCAGGCTGCATTGATGGGCAATTGTGAGGCTGTAGATGGGCATTGATCAAGCTGCATTGATGGCAGTGGTGAGGCTGCATTGATGGGCACTGACCCTTATTTGTAAGTTCTTTATTTAAAATTCGATTTTTTTTTTCCTGAAATTTCCCTCCTAAATTGAAGGTGCGTGTTATATGCCGATAAATACGGTAGTATGCACATTTACCTCCTCTTGATCAAAAACTCCTAATAGACACTGTAAGGGGGAGCATATATTCGGGAGGGCAAAATGCTCAGATATGAACTCGGTCACCACAGAGGCCGTATCCTAGGACAATCCCATACCATATGTATAAACGTTCCTTCTACTCCCTTACACTTATGGCACTCTGCGGTATCTTGCCCGTGCATTCTGAATAGTCTGCTCGGTGTATAATATACCTGATGTAGATATCAAAGCTGTATTATTCTATCTGTGGAGGAGATAACCAAGACATGGTATGTATCCAACACCTCCTGCCACAGTTCCTCAGTCAATTCTGGTATAACCGCTATCCAGTGGGATCTAGTCCTGGCAGTCGGATCAGGGCCTCCCGGTTCTATTTCTCTGTAGTATCTGGATATACGTTTAGTTGGTTTAGGGTCAACCAGGACCCTTTCTAAAGCAGTGTTTGTTTTGTACCCAAACTTCCCCTCTCCCAAACTGGAGCATATCTGAATTGCCAAGTTCTAGGTATGCTGAACTACTCTCGCAATTGTGCAAAGGAGGACCTGCTACCTTGGTATATATGATGTAGATATTTAACTCCATATTTGGCCCATCTATACCCATCTCCTAGTTTACAGAACTCATTTAGGGATTTATTGCACCACAAAGGGCAATTGGGTGGCATCCATAAAGGATCATCCCCCATTCTCTGTGCACATTGCTGAAACACCCTACCTTGGAGTGCCATTACGGACCCCACCTTCTCCCCCGGGACACCCTTCCTGAACAACATATTTAATAGGGTTTCCTGCGATGTAGCCACCATCACTTCCAGTGAAGTAGTGGCGTTAGGAACCTGGGGGAAGCATCACCAATGCAAAAATGTCAATTGAGATGCAAAAAAAATAGGATCTTAGATCTGGCATAACTAACCCCCCCCCCCCCCCATTGTTACTGGTAGCTTTAGCACTGCCAGAGAGATCCTGGGGGCCCCTTTATCCCCACAACAATTCCACCACAATAGAGTCTATGTTCCTGAACACTTTAACCTAGACAGAGCGGATTTGAGAGAATGTACAGCAATTTAGAAAGAAAGATAATTTTAAATAAATGTATGCGACCCATCACTGTCAGACATGTTTCACCATCTCTGTTCTCTCTCCCGAAGCACCCCTACCACCAGTCTCAGTTTGAAGTCCAGAAACCCAGAGATGGGGAGTGAGAGAGAACAGGGAAGGGTTCAGATATAATTCATAGTTTCATAGTTTCATAGTTAGTAAGGTTGAATAAAGACATCAGTCCATCCAGTTCAACCTGAGCGAGTGTCTACAATTGTCCCCATCCCTGTACATTGCACACTCACATCAGTCCCTACCCTCAAGGAGCCCACAATCTAAGGTCCCCATGCATATACTAGGGCCAATTTTTGGACAGAAGCCAATTAACCTACCTGCATGTCTTTGGATTGTGGGAGGAAACCGGAGTACCCGGAGGAAACCCACGCAGGCACAGGGAGAACATGCAAACTCCAGGCAGGAAGTGGCGTGGTTGGGATTCGAACCAGCGACCCTTCTTACTGCTAGGTGAGAGTGCTAACCACTACACCACTGTACAGGTAATCCCACTCAACCGAATCAAAGGCCTTCTTGGTGTTCAAGGAGGCCACTACTCTCGTCTCAGAATTGTCATGCACAATTTGCAAGTTAACAAAAAGTCTCCTAATATTCACCTGCGCACATCTCCCCTTTATAAAACTGATCTGATCTGGAATAACTAGTTTCAGGATTACCGTTTGTAACCACCCCGCTATAATTTTTGCTAGAATTTTGGTGTCAACATTCCTTAACAAGCTAGGCCGATAGGATTCACATTCTTTAGGATCCTTTTCCCCCCCTTATGAATCAAGACCACTAGGGCTTCTCTCTAGAGGTAGTCTGCCCTCTATTCTAGCAGCTGTGAACACTCGGAGGAGACAAGGTGCTAGTCCACTCCCAAAGGTGTGATGCCACTCCGAGGGCATCCCACCAAGGCCCGGAGATTTCCGAGGAACAAAGGAAGAAATCGCTCCCTCCACCTTCTCCACAGAAATGTCTGCTTCCAGGGTATTACTGTCCTTGCTCGTCAGCCGAGGTAAGTCAATATCGTCCAGATAATTTGCCAAAATATTTCCCCCCAGAGGGGCGCATGACTTAAATTTTTTTTATAGAAGTGGGTGAAGGCTTGTAGGATGTCCACGGAGTTGCACACCTCATCTCTACCTTGGCATATACACTCATAATGTAAATGGGTACATAGTCCGGTTTTGCCAAGTATGCTAATAGTCTATTTTTGTCGCCAAACTCAAAAATGCATCTACGTTGTGCAACTCTGAGCTTGGTAGTCTGGTCCGTCAATACCTCTCTATATGCCCGAGTCTTGTCCCACTGGGTTCTCAGGCCTTCCACAGTCGTATTCTGCTTCCCTGTTCCCTGTCCTGTATTAAAGAAGCTAACTGCTTTTTAAACCCTGGTTTTCCTTCCAGAACAGCTGAATAGCCTTAGTGCATTTAATGTTTTTACATATTCTTCCTGCAACCAGCTAGCTTCCATCCGCCAATGACAATGTCTCGGCCCTAATGTGATATCCAATAACATAGGAGAGTAATCCGAGTGTAAATATAGCACCTTCCCTACCATTTGCAGACCCTCAGTTTCGGCTAGAATGGTGTCTATTCTGGATAGCGTCTTATGCGTTTCAGAGTAACAGCAGTATTTCCTGATCTCCGGATGTCTAACACGCCATACACCACAGAATCCATTTGCAGATAGCCATCCCACAAGTGGGGCTGGGGCCCCCAGTGGTGCACCCAGCTTATGCAGGGCCGGATCTGCCACCGCATTCAGGTCTCCCAGTATGAAAATCCTCCCCTCCGCTATCTCATAAACAGCATGTAGCATGTCATCCAAGTGAGATAAGGAGAAGGGAGGGGTTGCATATAAAGTCAGAAATCTATTCTGAACTTTTATCACTAGGACAACATAAAATCGCATGAATGTGTGGAGACTCCCCTAGCATAGGAGAAATAACTGGCATGGTAAGCTCCAGCAATGTGTGCCCTTTTCAGAGACCGAGTCCTGGAGCCCTACAGGTGAGTCTCCTACAATAGAATCAGATGTGGTTTATTTTATATTTTTTGATGTAATCAAATACCAGGGAGCGCTTAAATTTAGAATTTAAGGCCTCGAACGTTCCAAGATACTACTCTAAGATTCACAGCCATTACAATTATATGCAAGAATATATCCCTCCCCCTGACAATGGGGAAGGACACTGTTCTGGGCTCCATGACTCCTTCCCCTCACCTCAATAGGGCGGCAGCAAACAAAATGGATGACATACATTTTAGACGTACTGGATAACGAGAGCACACATTGAACATAATGACAGTTGTCCCAACAACCCCCCCACCCCGCACCGACCCCAACTGGCCAGGCACTTCATTCCCATAACCTATACCCAAAAAGGGGGTACAGCGGATGTGAGACTCAAATTGGTCTCACAGGCTCCAGCACCGTGAGGAGCAAGTCCAAGAGTGAAAAAAAAAAGGGTGCAACAAAAATACCAAAAAGAAAAACCGATAGAGAAAAAAAAAAAAAACTCTCTTTTCCCTTCGCCCTGTTCCTCTCCAAGTTTGCAGTGAACAGACAAGTCTGCAGATTCCTTTTATATCTCAGGATACACTGAGCAGTTAAACAGAAAACATAACAAACTACATCCTCTGAGTAGCATAACCAGTCCCCTGGACTGCCAGGGAGGTAAGGCATCCCAGCATATCTCTAGACAGGTCATCCTGGCAGCAGAAAAACAGAGCAGGGAGGAGAGGGACAGTAAGGATACATCCAGTCAATCACACACTCCTCACCCTGTTTCCACAGTCATCTTCCAGAATCCCTGCTGTAAGTTTAAAGAAGTGCTATGGGGGTCGTGGGGAAATCCCACCTCTCGGTCGCCCCCTAGCATCCAACCATCCAGAGGCCTCCGTGGGGGTTGTAAAGAAGTATACTTTTCCATTGTCTACAATACACAGCTTTGCAGGGTACAGCATATACTATAGATCAAGTTAAATTCTCTAAGCCGTTTCTTTATCTGGTAAAATTTAAGTTTTTGTGTGGTAGCTGAAAAATTAGGATAAATGGATATCCGTCAGTTATTGAACTTTAGTTCAGGCCCAGTCTTGACCCCTTTCAGGATATCCTCTCTGTACCTGAAGTGCAGGATCTTTGCAATCATGGGTCTGAGGATTGCTCTCTTCGGTGGTGCTCTACCCGGGACTTGATGTGCCCTTTCTATGGCAAACTTATCAGTAAAAGTACCTGGGACCATATGTACTTTTAGCCACTCAATGGTCCAGCACTTTAAAACATCACTACACAGGACCTGATGTAGGGCTCCCTATTTTTTACATTTCCTGTAGAGCTCTACTCTGGGGATGATCTTTCTCCCATGGGCCGGCAAGACTATACCTCACTGGATATTCCACCAGTACATCTCTGTATACTGTGTGGTCTTAGTTACAAGATGCATGAAAAGTATATGAATTGAAATCTCTGAAAAAGGTATCATATTTAGATATATTGCTTTTTCTCCCCCCTCCCCCTGCTCTGCATCTCCTTGGGGATAGATATTTTGTTTCTTTCCTTGACCCAATGATTTTTATAAATAAATGTAATTATTTTTTGATGTTTTGCAAAATATATAAATTTTTTTAATTAAAATGTTTTTATTGACAAGGATAATGTGTAACTGTAAAGTACAAAAGGAGAGCATTCAAAATCAGCATAACACAGATAGCATGCATAATGCATGGAGACATGAGTAGAAAGAGAACAAGCAGTTACCTATGACATAGCTCGTTTAACCACTTCCCGCCCAGCCTATAGCAAAATGATGGCCGGGAAGTGTTCCAGTTATCCTGACTGGGCATCATGATGTCCAGCAGGATAGGCTGCGATCGTGCGCCCGTGGGGGCGCGCAGCGTAGCGATCGGTAGTGTGTCAGTCTGACACACCGCATCACTGATCTCGGTAAAGAGCCTCTCTGCTTTTCCTCACTCACGTCTGACAGACACGGGGGGGGGGGGGTCTGTGCTGATTGTTTATCAGTGCAGCCCCCCCGCAGAGGCCTGCCCAGGACCACCAGGGATTCCGCCAGGACCACCAGGGATGCCCACCCTAGACCACCAGGCAGCTGCCAATTAGGGGCCATTAATATTGCCTGCCTGTGCCATCAGTGCCCAGCAGTGCCGCCTATCAGTGCCACTAATAAGTACCCATCAGTGCAGCCTTTCAGTGAACATCAGTGTCGCCTATCAGTGCCCACCAGTGCTGCCTATCAATGCATATCAGTGCCCATCAGTTCCACCTCATCAGTGCCATCTCATTGGTGCCACCTTATCAGTGCCCGTCACCTTATCAGTGCCCGTCAGTGCAGCTAATTAGTGCCCATCAGTGAAGGAGAAAATATATTTTCTTAATCGTACATCACCGGACACAGAGCCATAGTAATTACTATGTGGGTTATAGGGCACCTTCAGATGTTGGACACTGGCACACCCTAAATAGGAAGTTGCCTCCCTATATAACCCCTCCCACTACTGGGAGTACCTCAGTTTTTTCACCAGTGTCTAAGGTGTTGGTCACGAGTAAAGATGTGCTGTGCTAAGCTCCACTGGAGTAATCCTTGCTGGGGCTAGCTATGCAGCCAGATCCATTTTTTTTTTGTTAGGGCGAATTGAATGGTACCCGGGCCTCGTGTCCGAAGAAACAAGGTTTTGCCTGTAACGCTTCTCTTTTTAGAGAACTGGACCCCGGGATCCAGTGCTTTGGTTTTCAGACATAAAGTTTTACTTGGGGTGCTTTATGGGTCCAGGGGTGTGGGTTCCCCGAGGGCCCCCGGTTCCTGAAGGTTTTGTAACGGAGCCCATCGTGAGAAGTGAAGATTGGGTCTGTTGGTTTTTACCACAGAAAACCCTGCCGTGGAAAAGGTAAGTGGAGGTTTCTAAGGAATTTTTAATTTTCTTATGAAATGTCTCCTTTAAAAAGGTAAAAGTTCTCATGCCTAAGAGTCACCACTGGGGGCTGTATAGAGCACGTACCTTGTCATGCTTTCCTCAAAGATCACGCTGTGTCACAGAAGCAGCAGGCTTCCCTCTGGCGAGCATCTCAGACCTCCGTTAAGATTGGGGGGGGGGGATTTTCTTTCACGAAACACCCCCCACCTGGACAAAGCTCTCACCCTCTTCCTGTATAGGGGCAAGCCAAAAATGAATGGTGATGCCGCTTTTTTTTTTTTTCACCGCCCTTCCACGACGGCTTGTTACAAGTCTCCTCCTCTCCACCCCCCCCACACATGCCGATTCCGTCGGATTGGAGGCCTGCGCTCGTGCAATGTGATGGAAGGGGCGTGGCTTAGCACGGCGTTGGCGTCCTGCAATGTCCAGTGCGGGAGTATGTTTAAAAGCTCAATTTTTGCTGGCTGCAGATGTCGGAGGGACACGAGCAAAAAGGGGCATGTAAGAGGTTGGTGACGCAGGCATTCCCTTGGCACATTTACTAATAGCATCAGGCTGAGCGTTAATAGCAGCGGCAGTGGCTGGACTTTTGCTCAAGCAGTAGATGCGTTTTTTTCTGGTAGTACCTCTGCTTTTGTGCATCGGCTAAGGTCAGAAGGGGGGGTTGAAACGCCCCCAAAAAAGGGCTAACAGGGTCTCCCTCAAGCTCTGGAAAGCCTACTCGTCTCTACAATGGCATCCTCCCCTGAGAGAGGGTGGCTGGTCAGAGTGAGCATTGGGGCCATGAAATGTTTGCAACTGTTTTCAACACTGCAGCCCCTGTCTATATTACTAAAGAGGTCTTTTTCCTCAGCCATAATAGGAAATGGTTAGCGGCTTTAATCGCATCCCAGTGTGGGACAAAATGCGACGGGTTCCCTTCCATTACCCAGGACCCTCAAACTGAGGAACTGGGGGCGGGAGAAGATGAATTCCCTCAGGGGGACCGTGGTGAGGCTGATGACTCCTCTTCTGAGGGGTCAAATGCGGGGGGATCAGCTTCTGTAAGATTGATGGTGGACTTTCTTACTGAATGATCCGCTCCACATTTATGTACCCTTAACTGAGTGTTTGGGTTCGCTAAAGCCTCCTCAAGCTGTGCATGCCTTTCCTGTCCATTCATTGCTGGAAAAGCTTTTTGTATCTGTGTGGGATCACCCAGATAAGCATTTTTTCCCTCCTAAAAAGTTTTTCACACTTTATCCTATGGAGGAAAAAATTCACTAAAAGTGGGGTTTACCAGCAATTGATGCTGCTATATCCTCTGTGAATAAAAGTTTGACTTGTCCGGCAGACAATGCTCAAATGCTTAGGGGTCCAGTGCTGACAGTAATTGGTCAATTGGCTAAGCTCCTGACTAGTCTTCCTTTTTACAGTGAAACGGCTGTTTGGGGATGATTTGGGTAATACATCCAAAGAATTTCTAGTGGAAAAAGTACCCCTTTGCCATTTAAGAAAAGGAGTAAACGTATTTCATTTTAACAAGCTCCTTCTCCAGTGCCAGGGGCATCAGCCTCCAGGCAGTTACGACGGCCTCCACCGTCAAGTTCAATAGGTAATCCTCAGGGTTAACCCCAGGGACAAAAGAAGTCTTGGAGGAAACCTACAAAATACTAAAGCCTTCTTATGAGGAGGCGCCCCCGCTCGCTCGAGAACTTCTGCAGTTCTCAAGGGTCTGGCAGAAGGAATGTCGAGACAGATGGGGGACTTCCTCAATAGCTCCAGGGTACAAACTGGAGTTCCAAGAGTTCCCTTCTCCTCCTTTTCTCAGATCAAATGTTTCTAAGGATCCAGAGGAAAAGAAGTCTTTCTTTCAAGCATTGGACCATCTTTTGGAAAAAAGTGATCATGGTGGTCCCCATGTAAGAGCAGGGGCTGGGGTTTTGTTCAAACCTTTTTTCACTGTGCCAAAACCGAATGGACATTCTGGATCTCAAAAATCGAAATCGGTTCCTGAATATCCACTTTTTTTCCCGCATGGAGTCAATACAATCAGTTGTCTACATCCTACAAGAAGGAGAACTTCTGGCATCAATCGACATCAAGGATGCATACCTCCATGTGCCTATTTCCCCGCTCACCAGTAATATCTACTTTTCAAGGTAGAACATCTTCATTTTCAGTTTGTAGCTCTGCTTTTGGGTCTAGCTACTGCACCTGGAGTGTTTTACGAAGGTTCTGGCCCCTCCTCTAGCCAGGTTAAGGGCCCAAGGTATAACGATTATAGTTTACCTAGACAATCTGCTCTTGATAGACCAGTCGGTAGCCCGCTTAGACCAAAGTATGGTCACCACATTCAACTACCTGGAATACATAGGTTGGATTCTCAACCTAGAGAGATCTTCCTTAAAACCATAAAGAAGGCTAAAATACTTGGGTCTGATCATAGATACACCCAGAAAAGGGTATTCTTGCCCCAAGCTAAGATCACCGCCATAAAGGAACTGATTAAGGTGGTCGAAGCAAGATGAATCCTTTTATTCAGCTTTGCATGAGGTTGCTGGGAAATATGGTGGCTTCATTCGAGGCCGTTCCTTATGCTCATTTTCATTCCAGAAAGCTGAAAAACAGTATCCTATCGGCTTGGAACAAGAAGCGCTAGATTTCCCAATGTGTTTGATTCCAAAGGTGCGCCGGAGCCTCTGTTTATGGTTAATAACCAAAAATCTGCAAAGGGGAAAATCCTTCCTACAGTTACCTGGGAAGTGGTAACAACATATGCCAACCTTTTTTGGGTTGGGGAGCAGTCCTGGAAGAGGCAACCGTCCAAGAGAAGTGGTCCAGATCAGAATTGACCTTGTCCATTAACATTCTAGAGATTCGGGCAGAGCACTGAGGGCCTGAACATTCAGTTTACGGAATTGTCCTGTCAGGATCCAATCCAACAAAGATCTGCTAGCATGCGGAACAGATGATTTGCTGTTCCTGTGGAATCAGTTCTCACTGATTTATGCATTCCCTCCTATTCTGCCTGCGTCCATGACTTCTTTACAGGATCAAGCTGGAAGGGAAGTCAGTGATTCTTGTGGCCCAGGAGATCTTGGTATGCAGAGATCATAAGGATGGTGGTACCACCACATCCAGACTTTCTGCAGATGGGGTTAGAAATTAAGCTGGCCCTGAGTACTTTCAAAGGCCAGGTCTCGGCCTTATTGATATTGTTTCAACGACGACTTGTTTTGCATTCTTTGGTTCATAGTTTTTTTCAGGGGGTAACGCGGCTTAATCCCCTGGTTAGGTCACCCCTGAACCATTGGGACTTGAATTTAGTTCTGTCGGCGTTACAAAAACAGCATTTTTGAACCGATACTGCATATTCCCTTGGTCCTTTTGAAAGGAAAATAGTTTTTCTGGTACCATATCCTCTGCAAGAAGGGTATCCGAGTTGGCTGCCCTTTTTTGTAAAGAGCCATATTATTCACAAAGGATAACGTAGTATTGCGTCCTCATCCTAACTTTCTACCGAAGGTAGTGTCAGGTTTTTATCTAAACCAGGATGTTGTTCTACCTTCATTTTTTTTTTTTTTTCTAGAACCCTGTTCTATGGAACAAAATCACTACATTCTCCTTGATGTGGTGAGAGCAGTCAAGGTCTACTTAAAGGCAGATTAGAAAAACTGATGTTTTGTTTGTGTTGCCTGAAGGTTCTAAAGGAGGACAGGCATCATCAAAATCTACTATTTCTAAATGGATTTGATCATTCTAGCTTATGGTTTAAGAGGTAGATTCAACCCTCTTAATTCAAAGCGCACTCCTCCAGGGCTGTTAGTGCTTCAGGGGCAGTGCATCACCAAGCCTCCATCGCTCAAATCTGCAAGGCTGCAACTTGGTCTTCAGTCTATACATTTAACATATTCTATCAGGTGGATGTAAAAAAGACATGGGGATATTGCCTTTGGGTGCAGTGCGCTGCAGGCAACAGTATAAGTCCTCTGATCTCCTGTTGCCCTACTTTTGTTGTCTCTCTCCCCTCAGTTGGCATTGCTCTGGGACATCCCACATAGTAATTACTATGGCTCTGTGTCCCGTGATGTACAATTAAGAAAATAGGATTTTTATAACAGCTTACCTGTAAAATCCTTTTCTTTGAAGCACATCACAGGACACAGAGGTCCCTCCCCTCTTTCTGGTATACACGTGTATTGCTTTGCTACAAAAACGGAGGTACTCCCAGTATTGGGAGGGGTTATATAGGGAGGCAACTTCCTGTTTTGGGTGTGCCAGTGTCCATCACCTGAAGATAGCCTATGACCCACATAGTAATTACTATGGCGCTGTGTCCTGTGATGTACTTCAAAGAAAAGGATTTTACAGGTAAGCTGTTATAAAAATCCTATATTTTTTTTTTTCTGTCTTTTTTTTTTTTTTTGTTTAGCAAAAAATAACCGCAGAGGTGATCAAATACCACCAAAAGAAAGCTCTATTTGTGGGAAGAAAATTATAAATATTTTGTTTGGGTAAAGTGTAGCATGACCACGCAATTGTCATTTAGAAATTGACAGCGCTGAAAGCTGAAAATTGGCTTTGGCAGTAAGGGGGGGGGGGGGTGTAAGTTCCTGGTATTGAAGTTGGTTAAGCATTTTTCACAAAATCACAAAAAAAAAAGAAAAAAGAGAAAAAATATAAATAAGAGAACAAACAAAACCACCCAAGCTTATGTACGTTCGCATCTGAATGATGTTTTATCTACGCTTATACAAGACAGAAGGGGAGTCCCAAGCCCGGGGAAGAATCCCTAAAACAGCAGGTGGGTCTAGAACCGTAATAATCTATCCATCACTAACTGCGGTGGGGCAAGACTAGAATTCTCCAGCCAGTTCTGCCATATGAGATTAAACTTTTTAACCGCATTGCCACAATAAGCCAGCTGTTCCCTCAGTAAAAGAGAATTAATGTATGAGATCCATTGAGCCCGAGTAGGCACAGTTAATGTCAACTAGAAACGGGCAATCCACTTCCTAGCCAGATACAGCAATCTGGTTACCATAACATATATGTAGCGATACCCCCACAGGAGCTGCTTAAGTTAGTATAGTCCATTACTCTGCCTCTCAACCCCAATAACAGTCTCAGCCCCCTCTGGCACACCTGGCAATAATGTAAGTGCAATGACCAATGAGAGAAACACACGTTATGATAAAACACAGAAATTGTCTTTTACTGCAATATTTCTGTGGAAGAATAAAATAATAGTAACTATATATTGGAGTAATCAACTAGAGATCAATAAATAAGATTTAAGAGCAATATAGCTCTCAATAAACTATATTCAAGCTTCTTTCAGGGTATTCCAAACACTAGAATGTCCCAAAGAGCAGATGCACATTTAAATGGCAAACAAAGCACAATATGACACTTTCAATTTATTGGTTACCTCTACTCAGGTTAGCTCTACGAGTCCAGTCAGGAGGAGAGCAGGCTTCTCTCTCCTGTCCCCTGACACCACAGGCCCAACTTTAAACACTCTATACAAGTCAACATGTAATAGCTTAACTTATTAGATAAACTGTTCCACACACCCAATGCATATACAGAGCACTGAGTATGTGTATGTGGGTTCATTTGGCACTAGTAGTTTCAGTCCTTTTGAAGCAAAGATAAGATTTGGTGTCTTCAGCTAACCACTTTCGTTGGTGCACTTAAATTCCTGGATAGCAGGGCCAAACAACACAACTGGCCCAGTTTATCAAGTGAAACAGACAGGATTTCGTTCAACAAGGTGAGAGGACAATGATGTCTGTATACAATGTCCCAGAAATGGATAGCCTTATCCCTTTATGCCTGTGGTACTACAAGTGTCAGCAAGATGACTACCAGCAATGATGTCTGTATACAGCGTTCAAATAACTCCTTCTGCAATGCAGTGTCGCTGTTCCCTGCAGATGGGCAGAAATGCCCTCTCACCAAATCCCCTTAATCAAGGCCCAAACTAATGTCCCGGAACAGACAGGCTCTCTTGGCAACCCGACTGGTCAGCTCGCGCTGGAACGATTCACTGTTGTCGTAGGTGCACCTCGATATACACCTGGGATCTCTCTCTCTCAGGCTGGATGTCCCAACTGGCAGTGGAAGTCTGAATCATGTGGGGAGATCATCTGAGAGACAGCATCTCTCCCTCAGGTCTGGTCTCTTCCCTCCCTCAAGGCTGACTGACTTTTTTCCTCAGGACACAAAATTGAGTCTTTACTTTCCTTTCGCACAGCATCCTGGGCTTTTTGTAGTTCTTTCCTTAATACCAGGCTACAGCTGCTTCCTCCAGCTTGGTACAGTCTCCCTGATTGGCTGCTGTTAGTGTGCCTTTCATTTTCTTACTTTTTCCTGCAAAAATGGCACAAGAGAGGCTACTGAATGCACAGCTCTGTGTGTATCAGCTCACATTACATTAGCTCAGTCAGTGAAACAGGAAGAAGGAGGGGGTGAAAAAAAACTCTTGCAGCTACTGGCACGCAGCTCGCCCTTACTCAAACTGGAAAGCCTGTGTACATTGTTCCGGCCAGCTTGGCCGGGTCGTGGGTTATAGCGTGAGACACCGCTACATATGTAAGTTTTTTTGGATACGTTTCAGCATCAAGTGCCCCCAACAGGCACACCAGCGGTGTGAGTGGTATAGGTGTTTGAGCCAAGTCAGAAATAGTCTATGTAACCTTTGCCCAGTACCTTGTAAGTTTTGGACATTGCCAGATCATGTGTATAAAGTCCCCCCTATGGACAGTACATTTCGGGCATAACGGAGAATCCCTTCGACCCCAGTCATATAGTTTATCAGGCGTGTGGTAGGCTCTGTGCAGAATAAATAATTGTGAAAATTTATGGGAAGCTGATACCGACACCACTGGGATTGACTCCAGGGCCATATCCCATTGGTCTCCATCCATACCCCACAACATCGGCAGTCCAGTGGGCTCTACATTTGAGTCCTGAATAGATAACAACACTAAGTATATTCGTGATGTTAAGCCCCTGCAGGTAGTCGCCTGCAAAACATCCTGCAGCAGCAGGGGAATTGAGCTATGGACAAGCTAAGGGTTCGTGCCTGGGTCTGTAGTGTGCGCTGAAGCTGGAGATACTGATAGAATTGTCTGTGTGTTAATGAAAATTCCACACAGGTGATATTGAGAGTGCTACTAGAGTATAATTGGGTAAAGAACCAGATCCCTTGCTGCATCCAGAAGGAAAATCCCTGTAGTTTGTCTAATTTAGGATAGTTTGGATTATTCCATAATGGAGTAAACTCCATAGGACTGTTAACAGACAGAGCCTCCCTGATCGTTTTCCAAACCTTCTTGAACAATGTCGCTGTTGGAGAGGGAGGAGGGGGATACCTGGGAAACCCATCTCCAGATGTGAAGCAGCTGTTAATGCAGGGTTAGACAAAGACACCAAATGAACAATGGGATCATCCGTATCTCCGAGACCCCAGCCTGAAAATTGTTGTAGCTGGGATGCCAGAAATGACATCTTGGAGTGTGGGACTGCCAGTCCCCCCACCCTTGCCATATTGTAGGGCAGCAATCTCTTTATCCGGCCCTTGGGACAGTCCCCCCACTGTCAGCAACAGTGAGCCATAGTTCCTGACACTCTATTCCTCCTACTGACACCAATAATGGGGCACTAGTTCTTTCACTGACACTAATGATGGGACACGATTCCTCCCACTTATACCAATGATGGCACACATTTCTTCCTATTAATACCAATGATGGGGCACTATGCCTCCTACTGACACCAGTGATGTGGCTCTATTCCTCCCACTAATACCAATGATAGGCCACTATTCCTCCCACTGACACCAATGATGTGGCGCTATTCCTCCCACTGACACCAATGATGTGGCGCTATTCCTCCCACTGACACCAATGATGTGGCGCTATTCCTCCCACTGACACCAATGATGTGGCGCTATTCCTCCCACTGACACCAATGATGTGGCGCTATTCCTCCCACTGTGGGAGGAATGTGGCGCTATTCCTCCCACTGTGGGAGGAATGTGGCGCTATTCCTCCCACTGACACCAATGATGTGGCGCTATTCCTCCCACTGACACCAGTGATGGAACACTAGTTCTTTCACTGACACCAGTGATGGAACACTAGTTCTTTCACTGACACTAATGATGGGGCGCTATTCCTCCCACTTATACCAATGATGGGACACATTTCTTCCTACTAATACCAATGATGGGGTACTA
This sequence comes from Lithobates sylvaticus, assembly GCA_028564925.1. NCBI lineage: Eukaryota > Metazoa > Chordata > Amphibia > Anura > Ranidae > Lithobates > Lithobates sylvaticus. Next base: position 250,105,264 of record CM053029.1, on the reverse strand, counting down.
TGCCTCCTGACACCAGTGATGTGTCTCTATTCCTCCCTGTAATACCAATGATGGGGCGCTATTCCTCCCACTGACCCCAATGATGGAGCATTCTTTATTCCCATTTTCTACTCCCACTGGCTGCAGTCTGAAGAACAATAAACTGGCCCTTTGTTCAGAATGTTTGGATACCCCTGTTGTAGGGTATTCAAGCTAATACAGGCCTGCCTCCTCCAAATAAGATTATGGAACTGGGAGTCAATCTGTTTAGACCATTTGTTTGATATCCACATGGGTGAGTTATGAAAGGGCAAATTATATTTATATTTTGTTCTTAGAATCCACTTGTGTGATCGGGTACATTTAAGAGGTCCTGAAGAAGCAGTTCCGTGAAACGTGTTGACCCTAGTGCCTCATCTTGACAGGAAGTTTTGCCTTTTATCAGTATGCAAGCCATAACTATTTACACAATTTTTTTAATATTTTATTGTTAAAATAAAGATTTTGTACATATTTTTTCTTGCATAAGTGTACTTGCGTGATCAATGGAGGGGTATTTAAAATCCTACTACCTACCTTTTGTTGCAATATATTTACTATAGGGATGGTGACCTATACATACCCAACAAACACACAAAGAAAACCTTTTGATAAACGCAACAGGAGGTCACAATAATAGCCACATTTTTTGAGGGCTTTGCAAACCATCAAGGTCAGAAGAGGATTACGGCGCCCCAGAAACACCTTGGCTATTATTGTGACCTGTTGTGTTCAATACACAAATACCGGACCCTTTGAGTCCAGTGTTCTAACACACCTATTGCTGAATAATCTTTGTTATTTCAGTACAGGTACACTTTGAGCTCTTAATAGTGCAGTGATTCTCAAACTGTTTGTTGCCAGAGCTTTGCAGGTGTGCCGTGCTAGCGTTTTGAAACCTTTAACATATCTAAAAATTAAATGGTAAATCAATGTCGCCTCACTTCAATCTGATTTGCCCTCGAAATCGGGCACATCCATCGCATTCAATTTTAAATTAAATTTATATGTAAAAATAAGTTATTCACCACAAAAATTGTTAAAAATCTTTTCAGATGTGCCACAAATATGTTTAGATCTTTTTGGTGCGCCGCAAGACAAAAAAGTTTGTGAGACCTAGCACTTCAATAACATAAAGCATAAAAGTTCTGTGAACAACCCTTTAGACCAGATGTGTCTGAAGCTTTTATTTATGACATGACCAATTGAGCTTTTTTTTTTCCCCAGACCCCAGTTTTTGTTTTACATTTTGATTGGTTCATTTTAAATTTAATTTGCTTAGGTTTTATATAGCTTTTCCTCCTTTCCCTGGTAGCAATACAAAACCACCATAGTATGTCTGGTCTTCTGTAGCTTAAATAGCATTTTTTACTTGTAACTTCAATATAAAATAAGTTTTAATAGACGTTGATGATGGGGAAAAACGTAACATAATGTTTGATATATGGTTTCTATTGTCTTTATTCCCATGTGTCTAAAGTTCTTAGGTCAGCTTGGTCAAATGTACAGCTTTTGTTTGTGCTTCAGTGATAAATATAAATGATAAATATGTTGATGTTTTATACCAGTCTTCGGTTAGATCCTTTTATTCTATTTGTTGTGTGGATAGGTTTCTGTATGTAGGTGTGGCTAGGCTTTCATATTTTAATTTTTGTATGTTTTTTTTTTTTTTAATCTTTTTAATGTCTCATAGTGATGTCATTTTCAGACATGAGAGGAAAGATATTCCCAGCCAGCTGCACCCAATATATTAAAAGCAACACCTGTGGCTGATATTGCAGCCGTTTACCATAAATTTACATGGTAAGGAGGATTATGCTTGTCATGACTGTTCAAAAAAAGTCTACCTTTAATTTGATTTCCAGTGTTCTAAGAGGCATCCAGCACTGTGCTCTGTAACCATGAAGCTGAAATGTTAAAAAGTCACCTTATTGTTTTATGATACTCTGAATAGCCATAAACCTATCAGTGGCATTGAATTGAAGGGTACAACATAGTTCTAAACTTTAAACTTTCTTCCATCAGAGGGAATTGCTCTTTCTAATGTATTTCAAGCATTTTATAACAGAGTGTGCAGAATATTGAAAAAAAAATATTTATTGTTTGTACTAATCTTAACTAGCATTACAGTTTACTGTTGAAATTCTGAAAATAAATTATTTAGCAAAAACAAAAAAGGAAAATATTTTGGAAACAATCTTAAAAACGAACCTGTCACAAAAAAAGCCTGACCTAGTGGGGTTTATTTTCTAAAAATGGAGAGTGCAAAATCTGGTGCAGCTGTGCATGGTACCCAATCAGCTTCTAACTTCAGCTTGTTCAATTAAGCTTTGATGAAAAAACCTAGAAGCCAATTGGTTTCTATGCAGAGCTGCACCTGCACTTCAATTTTAGTAAATGCAGTTTTTCAGGTTCAAAAAAAACTTTATTGAGGTTTCACAGATAATTCAACATAAAATATCACCATATTTTGTATCATCAGATAGAATATCACAGTATCTCAATCGCTCATTCAATGATGTAAATTATAGCAAATAATAAAGTATTAGTTATACACTTTGCAGCATGAAGTACTTTTGTGCATGAACAATACTGTACAAACAAACATATATTTGAAACCGAAATGAATACATTGTACAACACCATGGTTTACCAGATTCTACCAACTTATTCCATATAAGTGTCTGGTTGGGCTAACCACCTATCCCACACTTTATTGTATTTGGTGGGGCATCCTCTATGGGTATATATAATTTTTGTTATATGGAAGGGTAAGATCTATTTCCCTCATCCACAATTTCAGCTTTGTGGGGTCGTCTGTATACAGTTGTGTGAACTGTAAATATAGTCTCGTGCAAAAATATGTTCAAAAACTTGTCCATGTCATCATCCGGGAACAACCCGAGCAGACAGAGTTTGGGGGCCAGGGAGAGAGGAGATCCCATGTGATCGTGAAGAAACCAAATCACCTGGGCTCAAAACTTCTGCACAATGGGACAAGACCATAATAGGTGATAAAACGTTCCTGATTGTTGTCCACAAAGAGGACACAGTGAACTGTGTACCTGTTTGTAGCAGGATACACGCACTGGAGTCAGGCTCTGTGTAGCATGTACAGTTGGATTAACCGATCAGAAATCCTAAGAGAAACCATTTTGTAATTATCGAGTATTTCCTCCCACTCGTCATCCTCCATAGAACCCAGATCTGGTTCCCATCTGACTTTGACCCGGTATGCCAGTTTAACTGCTTGGAGTGTCTGTAGAGCATTATATAGTGTAGAGATCAACTTTGTAGTTTTTGAACCCACTATTCCCTTCACCATAGGTAATGGAGTATATGGAGGGGTTGCACCTGGGAACTGCGCTCTCACCACATGACGTAGCTGTATATATTGAAAAAAAATTATTAGGAGGGGAAAATTCAGATTGTAATGTCAAAGTTTTCCAGACCTTACAGAGAATACATGCTCTAAATATATAATGTCCTTGGAGGCCCATATCATCAGGTCTGGTATCTGCAATAATTCTGGTCGATGGTGATTGTACCAGAGCGGGATGCGACTATGGAATAGAGGTTTTCCAATTCTGTGCAAAGCTAATTTCCATACTCCGTGATGGAACAGTATACTGTCCCGTGCATTTAGAGGATTAGAACCCCGAACACCCCAGAATATTGATTGTAGTGGAGAATGTGCTGGATGAGTGGGCTGTCTACACACTAAGGTTTGATACCTCTCAACTGGGATGCAATGTGCTAGAGATAGAAATCTGGCAATGCTGTGTCGCCCACGGACATCAGGTTTTTTAGGATTGGCCATGACTGTTTATGCCGTCCACTCCCTCACACAAAGGTATGTGCCAGAGAAGGTACAGAAGTTTAGGTAATGGCACCATTTTGATTAAAATAATCCTGCCCATTACACTCAAGGGAAGCTTAGACCAAATATGTGTTTTTTGCATAATTATGACGAACAGGGGTTCTATATTTAAAGGCAGATAATCGGTTAAAACTAAGTTCTGCTTTAAAAAAAAAAAAGTTAAAAGTCAGCAGCTACAAATACTGCAGCTGCTGACTTTTAATAATCAGACACTCACCTGTCCCAGGGTCCAGTGATGTGGAGGAACGAAGCCCCCTCGTCTTCCCCTCCTCTCTGCGGCACCGGCATTGTTACTGTGGGCGCCCGGCTTTGGCTTCACAGCCGGGCACGTGCTGCTCCCCCCCCAAAAAATTGACATGTCAGGGGGGTCACCTTCCCTTAAAGCGGAAATTCAATTTTTAGGTTGAACTCCACTTTAAAGAGCGGGACACTCTTCACCCCCCAAATATCGAAAGGAGGATACATGTGCCAGGGCTAAATCAGCCTGATCAGCAGTTGAAGGAAACTGATCAAGAGGGAGTATCTGGGATTTGTCCCAATTGATGCCCAGACCTGAGTCTGGGCACCCACTTGTTTAATAGCCTGGAGAGCAAATATGAGTGAGAGCCCAGGATCCTCCAGGTATAAAATTGTGTACTCTGCGTACATACCGATGCTTTCCACAAGGTGGCCTGAATGTAACCCAAGGATACCAGGGTATGATCTTGGGTAAATGGCCAAGGGTTCTTCTGCCAAGGCATACAACAGTGGGGATAGGGGCAAACCTGTTGAGTGTCACGACCTAAGGGGAATGGGTTGGATACCTATCTGTTCAGATTCCCTTTGCTGTGGGTGACTGGTACAGTAGTTGTACCTCATTCCCATAAATATTTCCACTCCACTGAGTCGAATGTCTTAGCGCAGGGCTCAAAATTTCAAGTCCTGAGCTACTAGCCAGGCCTTAAGTGTTACTCGCCACCATTTGCCCAACCCAATCCCTACCATGCACCGCCCCTAATTCCGCCCCTATACACGCCCTCATTAATGATCTCATGAAATTGCACTTAAATGTTCCATGCAGAATTAAGTTGCAAAAATAAATATTACAACTTTATCAGTGCCCACCATTGCAGCCTCACCTGTGCCCACCATTGCAGCCTCACCTGTGCCCACCATTGCAGCCTCGCCTCACTGTGCCCACCATTGCAGCCTCGCCTCACTGTGCCCACCATTGCAGCCTCGCCTCACTGTGCCCACCATTGCAGCCTCGCCTCACTGTGCCCACCATTGCAGCCTCGCCTCAGCTCACCTTTGCCCACCATTGCAGCCTCAGCTCACCTGTGCCCACCATTGCAGCCTCAGCTCACCTGTGCCCACCATTGCAGCCTCAGCTCACCTGTGCCCACCATTGCAGCCTCAGCTCACCTGTGCCCACCATTGCAGCCTCAGCTCACCTGTGCCCACCATTACAGCCTCGCCTCAACTGTGCCCACCATTGCAGCCTCGCCTCACCTGTGCCCACCATTGCAGCCTCGCCTCACCTGTGCCCACCATTGCAGCCTCACCTCACCTGTGCCCACCATTGCAGCCTCACCTCACCTGTGCCCACCATTGCAGCATTCCCTCACCTCACCTGTGCCCTCCATTGCAGCCTCCCCTCACCTCACCTGTGCCCACCACTGCAACCTCACCTGTGCCCAGCACTGCAGTCTCACCTCACCTGTGCCCACCATTGCAGCCTCACCTCACCTGTGCCCACCATTGCAGCATTCCCTCACCTCACCTGTGCCCTCCATTGCAGCCTCCCCTCACCTGTGCCCACCACTGCAACCTCACCTGTGCCCAGCACTGCAGTCTCACCTCACCTGTGCCCAGCACTGCAGTCTCACCTCACCTGTGCCCAGCACTGCAGTCTCGTCTCACCTCACCTGTGCCCAGCACTGCAGTCTCGTCTCACCTCACCTGTGCCCAGCACTGCAGTCTCACCTCACCTGTGCCCAGCACTGCAGTCTCGTCTCACCTCACCTGTGCCCAGCACTGCAGTCTCACCTCACCTGTGCCCAGCACTGCAGTCTCACCTCACCTGTGCAGAGGATCATCATGGGGAAGAGGAAAGCCGCCAGATCACTATAGCCTGCTGTTACATTGTAATTGCCTCCACAGCTAAGCTGCCAGGGAGTGGGGGGCGAGTACCACCTGCATGCAGGGTTAAACAGGAGCCGTTCTACCATCGATCGGTCCGGGGGGAGAGAGCACAGATCACATCGTGATAGCCTGCTGTTTACATTAGAAATTCCTCCGCTCATGATTGACCACAGCCCCGCCCCCTCCTGACCCCGTGCCTGTTATAGACACTGTGATAGACGGAACGCGTCCCAGAATTGTACTGGCGTTCTGTCTATCACATGCACGGGATCAGGAGGGGGCGGGGTTGTGTGTAATCATGAGCAGAGGAATTTCTAATGTAAACAAATGGCAGGCTATCGCGCTGTGATCTGTGCTCTCTCCCCCCCGGACCGATCGATGGTAGAAAGGCTCCTGTTTTAACCCTGCATGCCGGCGGTACTTGCCCCCCACTCCCTGGCAGCCCAGCTCCTCGCCAGAAACGATTTTCCACTCGCAAAATGCGAGTAGGCGAGTGGAAAATTTGAGCCCTGTCTTAGCGGCATTCAAGTGCTACCACCGCTCTGGTTCCGACTTAGTCCTGTGTTGCTTGGATGTTCATGTCTGATATTGATGGCTGTATTTTTACCTGGCATGAAGCATGTTTGATCTGTGTGGATTGAGGATAGAGTCACTTTGTTCAGGCGAGAGGCTAGTACTTTTGCTAGCATCTTTATGTCAACTTGTAGTCAGAAAATGTGGTGGTAAGGGTCTGGGCGTGAGGGATCTTTACTGGGTTTTGGAAGAACAATGATTACCGCCTCTCTCATGGAGGGAGGTAGGGTAGACGTGTCAAAGATGGTATTATATAGGGTCAATGATTTAGGAGAGATTGTCTCGGCAGGAAGTCCGTCAGAACCAAAAGCTTTGGCAGTAGCTAATTGAGAGAGTGCTGTTGAGATTTTGTCAATTGTCAGGGGGGCTTCCAGTTGGGTCATCTGTTCGTCTTTGAGGTGAGTGAAATCCAGGGTGCGAAGGAAAGTTTTTAGGTGGACTCCGTGGAGTGGGTCACCCGGGAGGTATAAATATTTGAGAAGTAGGTGTGAAATTCCATTCTGCCACTATACTAGGGTCAATAATACGTGTCCATCTGGAATGCTTAGAGAGACTACAACTGGAGGTCTGTCATCATTCTGTACCAGGTATGCCAGTAGTTTGCATGCTCACTTTCCGTGTTCAAGACATGTTTGCTATAGAATAAGTAGTGTAGTGCCTGTTCCTGTAGTAGTGCCTGTTCAAAATGCATGTGATCTACCATGCCTGTCTGCATACTCAATGTGGCGGCATTGGTTGGAGTAGAGTCCTGTGTCCAGATTATTGCGGTAATAGTATGTCCATTCTGCAGCCAGAGCTTGTGGGTCCCCCAAAGCTTTTAGCGCCAGAAAGGTGTTAGAGACGAGGGGCCTATGTTCAATTGTACCCAATATGGGGAATGGTCTGACAGGGCCCTGGGACAGAAACCAGCATTCTGCAGGGTGGATAGCAAGGTGTGCAACAAAATTATAAAGTCAATTCAAGACCTAGATGCGTGTGTTGTTGAAAAGCAAGAGTATGCTCTGCGGAAGGGATATTTATGTGACCAGGAGTCTATGAGAGCGAAGTCAGTAAGGATGCAATGTAGTCTAGTGGGATGATTCGTGGGAGATGGGTTAGCATCTTTGGTCAGATGGTCGAGACTGGCGTTTAATACCTTGTTGAAATCGCCTAACCAGATTGCAGGGGTGGATGGATGCTAAGTCATGAAGGCTAAACCTTTAGTGATGATTGTCGAGTTATATGGAGGGGAGGATATAACAGGCAAGAATTAACAAAGGTCGACCAATTATGGAGGCATGGAAAAAAAACTATCTTCCCAGTGGGTCTGTATTTACCTAGTGCAATTCGAATGCAACCGATTTTGCTATTAAGATCGAGACACCCCTGGGAAATGATTAATGCGTGGCATGGTATGTCCAGCCCCCCCATGGGCTCTTGAGGGCCAGCTACACTAAACACCAATGATTTCAATTTACGTTTTACCCACACTTTCAGTCCCGAGTATACTTCTTTTCTAGATCTTGTCATTAAAATAGATGCGGTAGGCAGTATCACGACCAACCTTTTACCGCAAACCTAGTGCCGGCAACACGATATTGCACGCATCAAGTGCACACCCCTCCCCCCTAATTCGAAGTATTCCGTATGCACAATACATACGTTTACGGAGGAACTGCTCATCAGACCAAGATATAAGCAGGTTTTTTGCGAGATAGACTCCTGAGGAGAGGCTATTCCAAATCACTACTCAGAAAAGCCTTTAACAAGGCTAAATCCAGATCAAGATTTGATCTTCTGTACAAAACACCCTCTGACACTGAATTTCAAACCGTCAAATTTATTACTAAATTTTCCGCTCACCAAGACTCCTTACGTACTTCAATATCCCGGCATTGGCACCTATTGACTGAGGATCAAACCCTCTCTAAATATGTTAGACCTACCCCTGAATTAGTGTTTAGACGAGCTACATCCCTTAGAGATACCATTATTTCCAGTCACTATACCCTTCCCCAAGCCAGACCTTCCAGATCCCTTTGGGGCACCTACCGATGCGGCAATTGTAGCCGCTGCCCTTGGGTTACCGAAGGACAAGGGATTAAGCTCCCAAATGGACAGTGGCATCGTCTTCGGTGCCATGCTGACTGTACCACCCGGGGCGTTATCTATTTAATGTCATGTACTTGTAAGGCTTTCTATGTGGGCAAGACCATACGTGAATTTGGCCAATCTTATTCGTGATCACGTCTACTGCTCAGGCTCTGGAAAAATTCTAACCTCAGTAACAAGACACATAGGTCTACACCATAGATTTGACAACAGTGCAGTCTCCTTCTTTGTCCTCGAGGTTGTTCCCCCTCACCCTCGGGGCGGCGACTGGGACAATAAATTTCTTAGGGCAGAAACTTTATAGATCGAAAGACTATCGGCCACCCTACACCCTGGCATCAATGAAAATAACTCCTATAAGCCTTTTCTTTAGAGATATCCACACGTTTAAATTGCTGGCTTTCCGCCTTTTGCCAGACCTGGTCCAGGCAAGCTTAATATCTTATCTGTAGGTCTAAAATATACCTATATTGCTAGGGCTTACCTCATACTCTTCCCTGATTTGGTTCATTGTAACCAAGCATTTAGGCCTTTGTTTCCTATTGATCTATTTGCTTGTCTAGGTTTCTAGACGCTTTGCCCTGTCCTATTATCTAGGTCTCTTAGGCCCTCTTCTCTGAGCTAAACCCCCCCCCCTCCCCACTCTTTTCCACCCCCTTTTTTCTCCCCCCCTTTTTTCTCCCCCCCCCCTCCTCATTGTCTCCCCCTTCTGTGCTTTCCCTCTTATATTTCTCCCTACCCTGTTCAATTCTTGTTTGTCTGTTTTCCTCCCTATCCCTGTAGACCTAGGTTTGCCCAGGTTCTCATAATGTTGAAACACATCAATTTCTTCCATATTCTGGCCCTTTCATAACCATCTGTACGCTGGTTTTATATTTATTCCTTTTTGCACTCTATATATTTTTCTTTTTATTCTTTATATTTTTCATATATACCTTTTCTTAAATTTAACTATTTGCATCCATCCCATTATACCCTATGTTATGAGCTACTTTTGATCCGCCCTCTCTTCAATTCCATCTGTGCCTCTGGCTTGCGTTAGCTTTATTTTTCCAGGCTGATATGCGATCTCCCCTTATGAGCGGTCCCATATCCGCCCATCAGATGGCGGTGCGGATTTTTTGGTCCGCTCTTTGGGGACATTAACGGCCGGTCGAGAAGCTCGACGGCTTCACTCTGTGTCTCCTTCATGTGTAGCACTGCGTTCTGCAGTGTCTGCACTGTCGGCTGGCTCTCTGATAGCTTTCCACCCTTCCTGACACTATGTGCCGTTTTTGCTCTACTGCGCATGCGCGACGCGCATGCGCAGTCGAGGATCGGGTCCGGTGACGCCGAATGTATGGCGCCGGTCGGCGCACACGTTCGGCGTCATCTGGACTGGCGCCAGAGTGTACTATTTAAATGGGCATGTCTGCCCATTAGATCTAGGTGCTTTTGGGCGCCTGAGGAGTGTCTGGTGCTGCTGGCTGCTGCTTTGCCTGTACCCCTTATTGTGTGCAGGTATGTCCCATGCTCTCTCTGATGGACTTTTTATTTGGATTTGTCAGTAAAACTTTTACCTACATTTTTTACTTTTTTATGGATTCCAGCGGTTTGCCTCTTGATGGGAGCTCCTACAAGGTGCACATACCAAACCATCTACTCTGCAGGTTTGTGTCGGTCGTTTTTGACCCCCCTCTTCTTTATGTGTACACCGAACAGCTTTTGCTCTATTTTATCTTCGGATGCATAGTGTCTGAGCTGTATTTGAAATTTACCTGTTTGTCCACAGGTTTCAGTAATTGAATTCAATATCTCCCAACCTACAGCCCTGTTTGGGGTCTTTTGATACATCATACCTTTTTCTTGTGAGCCAATCGGAACAAACTGTTTTGGTTTTCTATTACGCTAGCGTATGTGTGCTGGCCCAGGTAAATAAACATTTCCTTTTCCTATATACAGACATGGCCCTTTATCCACATATTTAACCATGTACTCCATGTATACTCACCTCCCATATGTATATATATACATGTGTGCATATGTATGTATACATGTTTATATGTATATGTAAAAAAACATTTTTTTGCAGCCCGCTCACCTCCTGACATTCCCTCTCTAAGCTGTGAACCTTGTTCATCCTAGGCCACTACGTGTAGAACCCTGGGTATGTATATACATTTCCCTCATCAATTTCTTATCTCTTCTATACCAATACCTGGATTTCTCCTACATTGTTTACATGTTGGTGTTTTAGGCGCACCTTGTGTTTATCCTGTAGGTGCCCCTGTTTAAGATTTGATGTCCATATCACGCTGATTATATCTATTATAATGCATGTTTTTTTCCTACAGCTTTATGCTACACCCTTGAGTACTAACTTCACCTTACTCTGGCTCCCATATCAGCCTGTGTAATTTGCCCTTATCCTTTGGGGCCCCTAGCTTTGCTCGTCTCTGTGCACCTCCGAGTTGGTGAGTCATAACATGCTCTCTGTTCATATGGGCGCATAATTGGATGCAACCTTTTTCTTTCATATCTTTATATTACTATTCTTTTTTGACCTGTACCTTTGTGGGCCAGCATACCTTCGCCTTTCCTGGTGGCAGAATCAGGATGGCGTTTTTTAGGCTGCCCCCAGGTACACTGTTCTGTTTTCCATAATATACATGTTATTAACTACCCCATTTCTCTCCCCCCCTTTTTAGAGACAATCATACAGATATACTCCCCCTTATTGTATACTCCTGAAGAAGCGGCTAGTCCGCGAAACATGTTGAGTGCCATCTTGCGACAGTTTGAACTTCACTACATTGCTTCCAATATCAGGGACCAATAATTATGTGCTGCACTGTGCAATTATAAGGAAAAATTCTGTATCATAATATTGTCTCTTGATTTTAATTGCCCTTTCTCCCTCTTTTTTTTTCATTTATTGTATGATTTTGTATTACTTTGTTGTTGTAATAAATCTTTATATATTTTTCTATACACACTGTTTTGTGAGTCCTTACCCGTACCATGAAAGTCCATAGTTGCCTCAATTGTTCTGCCATTCCCATTTTTCACTAAATTTCAGGACGACGGTACTTTATGTTTATTTTTACTATACAGTAGCAGTTTCTACATACCTGTAATATGCGTCTCTTTAAGCACTATTATGTCTGCTCGTTGGGATTTTAGAAAGGCTAACACTGCTGAGCATTTAGGTTTCTTACCCTTAAGTCCACGCACATTTCATGTTAGAAATGTTAGAGTTGGCATTATTTATGTATTGGAATGGTCAACGCACTCTGTGAAGCCAGAGCCACAGAACTAAAAGTATTATTAAGTGCCGTTGGATAGGTACATTCATGGAAACCCGCAAACACATCTTTGGCATTGTAATTGCAATGCCAATCAGTCAGTCATGCAACACTGTACCCAAATGAATTTTTTGTCCTTTTTTGCCCACAAATAGAGCTTTCTTTTGGTGGTATTTGATCACCTCTGGGTTTTTTATTTTTTGCGCTATAAATGAATAAAGACCGCAAATTTTTGAAAAAAAAAAAACATTTTTCTTTGTTTCTGTGATACAATTTAAAAAAATTATAAATTTTTCTTCATACATTTTGGCCACAATTTATACTGCCACATATCTTTAGTAAAAATAACCCAAATTAGTGGATATTATTTGGTCTTTGTGAAAGTTAGAGAGTCCACAAACCGTGGTGCGATTCATACAAAATTTATCACACCTGATGTACTGGTGACCTATCATTTCTTGTGACACTGATGACAGATGGCACCGATACGTGGCATTGATGACAGGTGACACTGACAGGTGGCACTGATGACAGATGGCACTAATGACAGATGGCACTAATATGTGGCACTGATGACACGTGACACTGACTGATGGCACTGGGGACAGGTGGCACTGGGGACAGATGGCACTGGGGGACAGATGGCACTGGGGACAGATGGCACTGGGGACAGATGGCAGTGGGGACAGATGGCAGTGGGGACAGATGGCAGTGGTGGCAGTGGGGACAGATGGCACTTTATTTTTATTTTTTTCTACTTACCGCCGCTGCAGCCATTCATCTCTCCCTACTCACACGCTGTCTCTGTGTGAGGAGGAGAGCGGCGCTGAGAGATGATCTCATATGTTTACATATGAGATCATCTCCCATTGGACACGCCGACCGCGCTGTAAACGGCCGCTGTGATTGGCCGTTTACAGCGATCTGTGATTCCGAGTCCGAGGGACACGGCCAACACAGAATTTCCCCGCTGCGCGCTCGTGAGCGTGCACATGGAGTGAGGAAAGGGGAGGACGTCATATGACGTCCTCCCGGGAATTGATATCCGCGCCAAAGCCGCCATTCGGCTATGGCCGGTGGTTTAGTGGTTAAAGGACACAAAATTGTCACACCACCCAGTAATAAACATGGCCAAGAAATCATAAAATCATAAAGTATGTAAACTTATGAGCACAACTGTATGTGTGAAGGGTGGGGGAGGCTGCGATTGTCTCAAGGGAGAGTACTAGCATGTAGTAATAAACAGGGAAAAATGCCCTTTTTAGGGGGAATGTTCCATAGAAGGATATCCAAGAAGGTAGTTCTAAAAAAACTCAGTGGGGATGGAGAAAATGATGACTAAGTTGTGAGGCACCAAAAGGAGACGGGCACAGTCAGCGGCATCGACTATATGTATGATGGTGTATATATGAGGATAGTCCTCTGTGGACCATATCTATTAAGGAAGTACTTTAATGTTTATGGGTTAATATAGGGATATCTCCTGAGTCACAGTAGTTCTGTACAGGGATTGTGTTGGCAAGTGAAGAACGAAGTGTCTGTTCACAGGACAAGGCACAGTATAGCACAGGGAGCAAATATAGTGTACTTGTGATACAGGAGATAAGTATCATGTTGGAGCATCATGGTCAGCTGACCATTCATCCAGCCAGGTGGATGTCAATTTCGGATCGTCAAAGAATTTAACTCCACCTCCCATCACAGCCTGGAAGGAAAGAGCATGGCATACTTTAGATCAGGGGTGCCCAACCAGTGGCCCGGGGGCCACATGTGGCCCGCGGAGCCCTCTAATGTGGCCCGCGATCTCCTGCTCTTGGATAGAGTAGAATAGAATACTGTTATTAACAGGTACACTGCGCTGCACCCGCGGTGCGGGAAAACTGCAGTGCATCAGTGTGAAAGCAGCCTTGGGCCCCTTTCACACAGTCAGTCCGACCCAATTGGACCCTCCATTCACCTCTAAGGAGCTGCAGATGGAAACCGACTTGTGTCCTACCTCCAAACCGATACGCAAAAAATAAATAAGAGTTTTTAGTGGGCTGTGTCCGTGTCCGCTCTGCATATGCAGAGTGGACACGGACATGCCATCCGTCTGCTCCGCTCATTGTGGCCTGCGAACGGTTACCAAGTCTCTTAAGTGGCCCTCGTGCTTCAAAAGGTTAGGTGCCCCTGCTTTAGTTGATGAATTTGAAGGCATTGCTAAACATCTGTGAAGCGGGACCTTTGGTGCTGAAAGTCGGGGAAGGCTGCCACGTGGGTGATTTGGAATGGGATGTTGCCCATCTCTGTTGCCTGGCACAGAACAGAATCTCGATCTCTGTAGTTGAGCATCTTGGCAATAAAAATGGTCACTGCGGCGCTTCTTGAGGCGGATGGCATGCAGACATCTGGTCGACTCTTTCCACCATGAAAGTGGCAGAGAACGCTGCCTGAGTTCTCAAATCATAGGACACGATGACCTTTATACCTGTGGACTTTATTGTACTGTTTACTCACAACATGTTGTAAAACACAAGGTTTAAGGGTGCATGCATTTTGACACGTTTGAATGCCTGTTTTATCCCAGGTTCACACTGAGCTGCGGGATTGAAGCCATGCGAGTTCAGCTGAACTTGCACAATTTCACTCCTGCATGTCATTTCCGATTTCCAGAAACCTGCACAGATGTCAATGTAAATTGCAGCCCAAAATCACAAAAAGTAGTGCAGAAATTACTTTTTGAAATCAGTGCAGCGCCCCCAAATGCAGCGTCGCACTGATTTAGGACGGTACCATTGCTGGCAATTGTCAAATCTCATGTCCAATTGTACCAATGTGAACCAGGGCTCACATCTCATCTTTTTTTTTTTTAAATCAGAAAAAGGTTTATTGAAAAATTGAACAGGTAAAACCATACAAAATAACAGCATACAGAAGTATCCAAATTTCAGTAAAGAAGTACGGTACATCTTATTAGATTGAGTGAATGGGTTCATCACAATTATAGTTAACCATGGTATAATGTCATTAACTGACTATGACAGTATTATATACTCTGCGGTGCGCACATATAAAAGGTGCCTTGGGCACGAGAGGTACATTCTACATAGCTGAACCACGGATACATATAAAACCAAAGAAAAAAAAAGAAAAGGAGACAAAAAAAAAAAAAAAAAAAAGAAAAAATATTATAGGAATAACTGAGGAAGAGATAGATAACTAGACTCTTTTGTCTTTTGAGATAGTAGGGGGATGCAGTTTTCTTCTAGTGCCTTGTGCTTGTCTATGCTTTTGTCACGAGATATCATGCCAGTGCCTGTGTTGCTGTCCTAATCTAGATCAGCTAGTCATTCGTTAGAGTTGCATCAGGTTACATTTGTAATAGCCTGTCAGTTATTAATTGGGCCGGTGCCAGCCCCGGCATGTCCAGCCAGTTTTGCCACAGATTGTAGAATTTTTTGGGTGCATTCCTATGCTGGTAAGTGAGCTTTTCCCGTATCAGCATGTTATTTACCATATCCACCCAGCCCCCACCTGTGGGAACCCTAGGTGTTATCCAGAAGCGTGCAATTGCCTTACGTGCTAGGTATAATAGACGCAGTATTGCCGTATGTCCACTGGGTGAGAGGGTTGGTATTTCCAATGCACCAAGGAGACATACAATCGGGTCGTTTATTACTGGGAGTTGGAACACCTGTGAGATAGTTGTTAAGACAAATTGCCAGTACCGGAATAATTTTGGGCATTTCCACATCATATGTAACAGATCTCCCTCTTCTCTAGTGCATTTCGGGCACAATGGAGAATCCCTTAGGCCCCACTTGTATAGTCTGGTTGGAGTTCTATAGACCCTATGAAGTAAAAATAGGTGGGATAGTCTGTGGGAGGCAGAGACCGATACCAATGGGGCTGAGGTCAAACACAGCTCCCACTGCTCTCCGTCTATGGGGCCCAAGTCCTTCTCCCAGCCGCGTCTGCAAGCTAATTTGGATGCATCGTGCGATATGTTGATCAATCTCACGTATACTCTGGAGATCATGCCCTTCCTGTCATCCGCCGCCAGCACATCATTCATTAGTGGATGTGCTACCAACGTGAGAGAGGAGAGCCTGAGCTCACTCTGCACTGCGTGTCGCAGCTGGAGGTATTGAAAGAAGCATACCCTGGGAATCGCAAATTCCCCTTGTAGATCCGTAAAAGACTTAAACACTGATCCTCTGAACAACTGAGCAATGTATCGCACTCCCAACTCTTCCCAATGATGAAAGTCTGTGAGTTTGGCCAGCTCTTTAAAGTAAGTATTTCTCCAGATGGGAGTGAAGTGACATACCCCCCTTATGCGCATAAGAGACCTAATGTACATCCATAGTGTGTTGAGAAGCGTGATCGTGGGGAGGGTTTGTTGGATGTGAGTGAGACCCGCCTCTAGGTGGGATAGTACCGTGAGTGTGGAGTCTTGCGGGATCAACAGGGACCTAATGGGGTCTTTGTCATCCATTGTTCCCCACCCCCCCAGGTGTTGGATTTGTGAGGCGACAAAGTAGTATCTGGCATGTGGTACGGCGAGTCCCCCCTGGTCTTTAGCCAGTTGCAATGAGTTTAGGCTGATCCTAGCTGACTTGTTGCCCCAGATCAGCGCTCTGAATTGAGCATCTATCTGAGAGAACCATTTATGAGGTATCCAAACAGGGGTGTTATGAAACACATATAGGAGTTGGGGGGCCCAAACCATTTTAATTAAGTTCGCTCGTCCGGTGACAGAAATAGGCAATTTCACCCATACCGCACACTTCTGCCTAAATTTGTGAAGCAAAGGCGTGAGGTTTAGTGATAAGTATTGATTGGGGTCGGCTGTCACTTGTATCCCAAGGTAGCGAAATTCATTCACTATTTGTATATCCTTGGCACAGTCTGGGAGAGGTTTCGATAGTGGGTCTAGGGGTAGAATGACTGATTTATTCCAGTTAATAGTGAAACCTGACAGCTCCCCGAAGTCCGCGATCAATTGCATCGTGTGCCTCAGCGAGCTGCCCGTGTCCCCTAGATAAATTAAAGTGTCATCTGCGTATAAAGAAATAATGTCCTGTTTAAGTCCCCTACGGAACCCAATTATGTCTAGTGATTCCCTTGCGTGAATGGCCAAGGGTTCAAGAGCCATTGCAAATAACAGGGGTGATAGAGGACACCCCTGTCGTGTGCCCCTGAAAAGCGTGAAAGAATCAGATACCTCACCATTGACCCGCATTCTCGCAGTAGGGTTGTTATATAATAACTGGACCCATCTGAGGAAGGAGGGACCCACCCCAAATCTTTCCAATGTTTCCCATAGATATAGCCACTCAACGCTGTCGAAAGCTTTGGCAGCGTCAAGTGACAGGACTGCTCTGTTGCCCGGGTTATCTACTGGGATCTGTAGGTTGAGAAACAGTCTACGTAAGTTATGTGCCGTCGATCTGGTCGGGATGAACCCAGATTGGTCTCTGTGACTTACTGATTGTATACACTTGGCTAACCTGCTGGCCAATACTCTGGCCAGCAGTTTAACGTCAAAAGTGAGCAGAGATATCGGTCGGTAAGAATCCGGAGATATCGCAGCTTTGCCCGGTTTTAGAAGGACCACTATCAGAGCCTCAGTCATGGAGGGGGGAAGGCTACCGGTCTCAAAGGCCCTGTTATATACATTCAAAAGAACTGGGATCAAATGTGAGGCGTACCTCTTAGAGACTTCCGAGGGGAGTCCGTCTGACCCTGGGGCCTTCCCATTTTGTGTTTGTGCTAATGCTTCTAGTAATTCCTCTTCAGAGAGAGGTGCATTCAGTTGGGAGGCGTCTGATTTCGAGAATTTTGGCAAGGGGTGTCTGTCTAAGAATGTGTGTATTTCTGTCCTCGTTGGGTTTACTTTGGAGGTATATACGTCTTGGAAGAAGTCTTTAAAAATCCCCATGATTTCTGGGGTAGAATGATGGAGTGTACCCTGTTTGTCGGCCATTGCCACTATATGTGCCGCCGGCTGTTGTGACTTGGCTAACATGGCCAGCATGTGGCCAGTGTTTTCTCCTTCCTCATAGTGTGCCTGTTGAAGGAAAAAGCGTTTGTTTTCAGCTAATTGTAACGTGAGGTTCTTTAGCATGGCTTGGGCTGAGAGCCATGTGCTCTTGGTGCTATCACTTGGGTCTGCTATATATTGTGTTTCTGCTTTACCTGCTTCCACCCTCACTAGATTCTCCCATTCCTTGGTTTTAGACTTAATATGCGAGATCTCTCTAATAAACTGTCCCCGTAGGTAAGCTTTGGTTGCATCCCATACTATAGTCAGGTCAGCAGACCCTATGTTTTGCTGAAAAAAAATGGTCAAGAGGCTGCTAATTGGGTCTGGGTCTGGTAGTAGGGCCAACCAGAATGGGTTCAATTTCCATATACCCCTAACTTTAACCATCCCCATATGTACATCTACGGACAGTGGAGAGTGGTCAGAGACATGTCTAGTATGGTATTGTGAGGTGACAATTAATGGAATCATATATTCATTGCCCAGAGCTAGATCAATGCGCGATAATCCTCCAATGGAGGCAGATTGACAGGAATAAGCTTTGGTATCAGGGTTGTGCATCCTCCATACGTCTATAAGGCCCATCTCCTGGAGGAGACGAGCAAATGGTGTGGGTTTTTGGCTGCTTTGCGGCCCTGGTCCCCCAGTGGAGCTCAGTTTATCCTTACTTCTGTCAATAAGATTGTTAAAATCACCTATTGTCAACAATGGTACGCCCGGGAACTGCGCCATGTAAGACGCAAGTAGTGTAAGCACGGTGGTTGAGAACGGAGGAGGGATGTACAATCCTGCCAAGATACATTTGGTCCCATAAAGGGAGCACAGCAAAAATATATAACGACCTTCCGGGTCAATTTTAGTGTCTAGTGGGGAGAATTGTGTCCCCCTTTTTATCAGGATACTCACCCCCCTCGAGTACACCGAGTAGGTGGCATGGTACTGATGACAAAATTGTCTCACAGCAAAAGAGGGGGTGTCTATCGGGGGGAGGTGAGTCTCCTGTAGGCATACCACATCCGCTTGTATGCGCTTGACAGTTCTCATGACTGCCAGGCGCTTGATCGGATTGTTTAGGCCCCTTACATTCCAGGACAGAACTCTTGTCACTCCTGACATTCAAATAGCATTTTCATATTTACTCGGATATTTAGTACATAAGACACCCGTATTGGGAGAGCTATATTAACCTTGCCCTTAAGTGGGGCTTTGTGCCATTGTGGTATTTTGGCTGTAGGGAAAAAACAATCAATGTTCAGCAACAAAGGCATTTGTGACCTGTAATTTGGCATCTGCATAGAGCATGAGTCTCGTAAATACTATACCAGCGATTCTGGTGATCATGGTGGCAGTCCTTGAAGAGGGGAGAGGGAAGAAAAAATGAAAAAAAGACAAGAGTGGAAAAAAGAAAAAAAAGATGCAACATATGGCCAACAGGGCCTCGCCTTCAATCTTGAACTTGAACTTGAATGGGGAGTCAATCCTATCCATTCTGGGGGCAACAGTGGAAGTGCACTTACGTGTCCCAACCTTCTCCACAGCAAGAACATTAGCCGTGCGTATGTGCGTGTATTCAGAAAACAACCGGAGTTCTGGATAGCTGGCTCCGCCTTCTCTGCAACTTCTATAGGGAATCAACAAGTGGTGAAGAAAACCAGCTCTGTGCAAAAGAGTGATGGACACCTCATGTTGGTGCGTTGCGCCTGTTTCTAGCGGCTCGGATCGATTGCTCTTCCCGATTGATTCCCATTGTGCTGCTGCAGAAGGGGAATCAAAGAATTGGGCCGAGCCCATGACTTCTACTCTGAGGCGAGCTGGGTAAAGCATTGCATATTTCAGTTCTAGGTCTCTGAGTCTTTTCTTGACATCAGTGAATTTAGCTCGTTTTTTCTGTAAGTCAGCCGAGAAATCGGGGAAGAATGAAATTTTAGCATTGTCAAGTTTGAGTGCCGCAGGTTTGATCCTGGCATTGGAGAGGACCGCATCTCTGTCCTTATAATTAAGGAGTTTAAACAGGAAAGGCCTTGGGGGGGGCGCCTGGTGGTGGAGGTCTGGCCGGAACTCTGTGAGCCCTTTCCACTGAGAACATGGGGGAGAAGACCTCCGCCCCAAATGCATTGGTCAGCCATTTTTCAATAAAGTCTACAGGGTTTTTGCCCTCCATACGCTCAGGGATACCAATGGCCCTTATATTGTTTCTCCTCATTCTGTTCTCCATTTCATCTAAGCGAGCTACATGTTGTGCAAGTAAATGGTTATTATAGGAAAGGTCATTTTGCATTGGCGCTAGATCATCTTCCATGGAGCTCACTCTCCCCTCCAAGGCAGCTGTCCTCTCCCTTATCTTCTGCGTGTCCTGGCGCAGAAATGTCATTTCTGCTTTAACCCCCTTGATGTCTGATGTGAGTGCTGCTAGCGATGTGTTGCATGAAGTAACCGCAGCAAAGATGTCCCTGAGTGTGGGTTCGTTTTCCCCTTCAGGGCTAGGTATGGATTGCGGCCTAGCGGGCAGGCCTTGCGGGGTACTCACTGCGTCCCAGGGAAATATGGCGCCGTTGGAGTCCTCCAGAGGTACTGTATCGTCTCCCTCCATCGCTTCTTTCGGGGACTCCTCCGGGGGGGGGGGGGAGTGATCTGAGGTGATCGGCATGGAGAACAGCTTAGCCGCTGCCTCCCTGTGAATTTCCTTCGCCGAGCGCTGAACGATGGCGCCATGATGGCCCATGAGGTCTGTGCCGCGCGATGGCGCGTGTCGTCTGGCGGTCGACATCTGGTCTTCCCGGAGGTGAGTATCGGTGCCTGTAGGTGCCAGGGGTTAGCAGGGCTCAGGTAAGGTGTTTTTTTAGGCGGATGGAAGCGGATTCCCAGGATTAGTTCAGGATGTTTGGTGGAGCTCCTCACAAGTGCGTCCGGCTACATACGCTGCCTGGCCACGCCCACATCTCATCTTTAACTTGCTGTGCTTCGTACTAGTCTTATGAGTAACTGAAATTTTTCTTTTTAATCTAACAAGAACACATAATTCATGAGACACATATACCATTGGTTGAGAAACTGAGCTCTTGCATTTCTATGAAATGCTGTTGACACCAGAGGAATAGAAAACACCCCATATTTCTATTTAGTATTACAGTTGAGTATTGTTGCTTTACCATATTTGATTGAGTGATCGTCTTAAAGACAACCTATACAATTACTCTTGGTGAGAAACTAGAATCAAGAGAAGTGGTCGTCAACTTATTAAAAAAATATAGAGGGTCTCAAGTGTGGCTCCCTTAATGTCTGGCCACACAATTGGCTTTTTTTTTTCTTTTTTTTTTTTAGAACTTTTCTGTTCTCAATTATTAAGATGGCATTAGGAAGTCATTAAAAGTGTTTTACCTTTTACTTTAGTCAAACAGCTGCTCATTTAGAATGCTATATTTTGCGACCTTGCGATTAATAGGAAAGATGGTTTCATTTTTTACATGTAATTAATTATTTATTTATTCTTTGGCGTTTAGAGGTAAGTAATCGGGGGTGGGGGGGTTGTTAAAATGTTACAAAAGGAAAATTTTGCACTTTCAACACGTTTGTGTTGGTGTCTTTTTTTATTAATTTTTTATTTTTTTTATTCTTTGTGTAAAATAACTCCTAATTTACCAAAATATCTAAACACAAATTCAAAGGAAATACATTTTGTCTGTGTTGAATTTTTTTTCTACATTTATGAATTATCTTTTTTACATTTTAAAACAAATCCTTTCACAGTATTGAGCTGTAGGCTGTAAATGAGGGGAGCAGCGAGTCACTGTCTTCACTTTACCTGCTGACTTTGATATGAATGGCTTTTACCTTCAAACTTATTCATACTTTATTAATGGGTTGAAAATAAACACAGCCAATCATACTAGTGCTCTCTAGAGGCAGGTGCTTGGGGGGGTGGAGTACAATACAGGAGAACTGTCAGTGCTCCTGCAATATACCAAGATTCAGCTGTCTTTTTGACAGCCGAGTCAGGAAAATCCCATACTGTAATTAGATCAGAGCCTGATCATGCATAATAATCGGGTCTGAGAACAGCAGTTAGCCTATTTAGACGGTATTATAGCTGGGTATTTAAACAAAATTGACAATGCTCTGTGTAAACTTTTGCAAAGATAAAACAATTGATCTGTTCCAAATTCTATAAAATTCACACCTGTAAAAAATCCCTCTCTAAAATTGGACGTAAAATTATAAAAATGTTTCAAACTTCCCAGTAAGATGCAGCATCTAAGTGAAAATGGAATAACCCAAGAAGAAGAATTAAAGTGATTGTACAGTGTTTGTTTTTTTTTTTAACCACTTCAAGTCCGGACACTTTCACTCCCTTCCAGTCCATGTCAATTTTCAGTTTTCAACGCTCTCACACTTTGAGTGACAATTAGGCATAAAACACTGTACCCAAATTAAGTTTTTATCATTTTTGAGACAGAGCATTCTTATGGTGGTATTTAATCACCACTGGGTTTTTTATTTTTTGCTATATAAATGGAAAAATACAGAAAACTTTGAAAAGAAAACACTTTTTTTTCTATGTTTTTTGTTATAAAATTTTGCAAATAATCCTTTCTTCATAAAATTAAGCTACATATTGTCAAATAACCCAAAAGAGTGTATGTTATTTAGTCTGTGTGAAAGTTTGAGCCTACAGACTATGATATTTTAAAATTGATCAGTCCTGGTGAACTGTCTGCCTATCTCATTTATTGAGGCCCTAAAATGCCAGGACAGTACAAATACCCCCCCCCCCCCAATGACCCCCTTTTGGAAAGTAGACAGTCCAAGGTATTTAGGAGGCATGGTGAGTTTTTTGAAGTTGTAATTTTTGTTTACTTTTTTTGGAAAATAAATAAAATGAGTATTTTTTTCACAAAGTTGTCATGTTAACAAGCTATTTCTCACACACGGCATAGGCATACTTTAATTACACCACAAAATACATTCTGCTATGCCTCCTGAGTATGGAGATACCACATGTGTAAGACTTTTTCACAGCCTAGATGCATAGAAGGGTCCGAAATCCAAAGAGCACCTTCAGGCGTTCCAGGGGTATAAATTACACATAAAAGATCAAATTTTCTGACTACTTATCACATTTTTGAAGGCCCTGGAGCACAAGGACAGTGGAAAAAAAATTACCCGATTTTGGAAAACAAACCCCCCAAGGTATGTTCTGAAAAACATACTGAGTCTTGAAAATCTTTTGCCACAAGTTGTTGGAAAATGTAGAAAAAAAATATATATTTTATTTCTTTTTCTTTTTTTTGTTTTACACAGAGTTGTTAGTTAATAAGATATTTCTCACACATAGGATAGGCATACTTGGAACTACACCCTAAATACATTCTGCTACTCCTGAGTAAAATTGATAGCCTTTTTCACAGCCCAGCCACACAGCGGGGCCTGACATCTAAGAAGCACCTTAACCACTTCCAGTCTGCCAATTCTTACATTCTTCTCCTACATGTATAAAACATACTTTTTTGCTAGAAAACTACTTAGAACCCCCAAACACTAAATATTTTTTTAAGCAGAGGCCCTGGAGAATAAAAATGAATTTGCATATTTTTATGTCAGACCTTATTTGCACTGCAGTTTATGAAACACAACTTTTTTGGAGAAAATACACTTTAATGAATTTTAATGCACAAAATTTATTTTTTTGTAAAATATAAAATGATGATGATGTGCCGAGTAAATAGATACCACACATGTCATGCTGTAAAATTGGAATGGCGCCAAACTACGATACCTAACAATTACAATAGGTGACACTTAAACCACTACAATACAGGGCACTTTCGCCCCCTTCCTTCCCAGACCAATTTTCAGCTTTCAGCGCTCTCGCTCTTTCAATGACAATTGCGCGGT
The DNA here is from genome assembly GCA_028564925.1 of Lithobates sylvaticus. Lineage (NCBI taxonomy): Eukaryota > Metazoa > Chordata > Amphibia > Anura > Ranidae > Lithobates > Lithobates sylvaticus. Next base: position 250,081,374 of record CM053029.1, on the reverse strand, counting down.
CATGCAATGCTGTACCCAAATTAAATTTTTATCATTTTGTTCGCACAAATAGAGCTTTAGTTTAGTGGTATTTATTCACGACTCCGTTTTTTTTTTTTTTTTTGCGATATAAGCGAGAAAATATCAGAAATTTTGAAAAAAAACAATATTTTCTCCTTTCTTTTTTAAACGACATCCAATAAAATCAAATTTTGTCATAAATTTAAGCCAAAATGTATTCTGCTACATGTTTTTAGTAAAAAAAAATCTGTTAAATGTATAATAATTGGTTCGCGTGATCACGGACATATGTACGCAAATGATCATGTACAGATGTGTGCAGGTGATCACGGACATATGTGTGCAGTTAATCATTGGGACATGTGATTTTACTGGGACATATGTGGGGGACATGTTTTTATTATTTGGGGACATGTGTGTTTTACTGTGCTGGTGACACTAGACTGGTGAACAGTGAGTAAAAAAACAGCTAATACTCACTGATCACCAGCCGGCTGCAGCGATCAGCTCTCCTCTCCTCAGCGACGACTTCCGTGTGAGGAGAGGAGAGCCGATTGCCTAGCAACCGGCTGTTTGCTTACATCACATGACGACTGTGATTGGACACGGCCATCATGTGATCAGGAGGGCCAATCACAGAGCCTTCTGCCGATCCGAGATGCGCCGTGTCCGGGTGACACGAGCGCATCGGCATCGCGCCGCTGCGCGGGCACGCGAGCGCGATCCCCCTACTTCTGATGGACGTTCAGGAACGTATATATATATACAGTGGCCGGGTGGGAAGTAGTTAAAAGCCTTTTACAGGTTACCAGTTTAGAATTACACATGAGGTCTGGAGCTAGAATTATTGCTCTCATTCTAAATTTCTAAAATATCTCACACATGTGTTGCGATTTCCCAGTGCACATGTTCGTATTCGGGGGCGCTTACATTTTTTTTTTTAACTTTATCATTTATTTATAAAAAATAAAACATTTTACACTTAATTAAATTTTGAGGAATTGCGGTAATCAGGGTGCTGGTATGGCATATGGCAGTGATCAGGGTGCTGGTATGGGGTATGATGGTGATCAGGATGCTGGTATGGGTTATGACAATGATCAGGAATCTGGTATGGCAATGATTAGGAATCTGGAATGCGGTATGGCGGTGATCATGAATCTGGTATGCAGTATGGCAGTGATTAGGAATCTGGTATGGGGTATGTTAATGATCAGGACTCTGGTATGGGTGGGGTATGGTGTGATGAGGACACTGGTATGGTGTGATGAGGACACTGGTATGGTGTGATGAGGACACTGGTATGTTGTGATGAGGACACTGGTATGTTGTGATGAGGACACTGGTATGTTGTGATGAGGACACTGGTATGTTGTGATGAGGACACTGGTATGTTGTGATGAGGACACTGGTATGTTGTGATGAGGACACTGGTATGTTGTGATGAGGACACTGGTATGTTGTGATGAGGACACTGGTATGTTGTGATGAGGACACTGGTATGTTGTGATGAGGACACTGGTATGTTGTGATGAGGACACTGGTATGGCGTGATGAGGACATTGGTATGATGGTGATCAGGGCACTGGTGTGGTGTATGACTGATCAGGACGCTGGTATGGCGGTGATCAGGACACTGGTATGGCATGATGAGGATGTTGGTATGGCATATGGCATGATCAGGACGCTGGTATGGCATATGACATGATCAGGATGCTGGTATGGGGTATGGCAGTGATCAGGACGCTGGTATGGTGTATTGTGGTGATCAGGATGCTGGTATGAAGTATGGCGGAGATCAGGGCGCTGGTATGGCGAATGATGGTGATCATGGTGCTGGTATGGTGTATTGTCATCATCAGTATGCTGATATGAGGTATGGCCATGATCAGGGTGTCGGTATGGCAAATGTCGGTGATTGTGGCACTGGTATGGCATATGGCAGTGATCAGGACGCTGGTATCTGGTATAGCAGTGATCAGGACATTGGTATGGTGTATGGCGTGAGCACTGGTGACTCTGGGACAGGTGACAGGGTCTGGCTGCACACTTTATTGTTATACTGGGGCAGGCTGGCACTCTAGTCTGCCCGTGTATATATACACAGTTGGTGTACAGAACGCCCCCCAGAAATGACATTCCCTGCTTGTGTGATTGGCTTACTGTTTTTCCCAGAAGTCTGCACTAAGCTACAAATCATATTTTGAGAATCTCCTGCAACAAAAATTGCGAGATACTCTCAAAGGAAAACCACATCTAAAGGGATGCAGAACCTGCAACTCTCCTTTAGAGCCCTGCAGGTGTAGCAGCTGATTGATAATTATAAAATCCCTCCATACAGATTTACTTAGCACATGGACACAGACAAGCAAACTGCTATTTCTTCTGAATAACGAAGTAGTAATTTGCAACAACCTTTGGTAAAATCCCTGCAATGTACATAGATCACCCAGAGGGGAGTTACTCTAACCTTTTGCTGCCAGGTCCATACATCGTACAGACCTGACAGTGGGGGGGGGGGGGGGTTTCGCACACAATCCGGTGGCTGCAGCCACCGGGATTGTGTGTTAAAATGACAGGCATGTACGTACATAAAGACGCAACAGGAGCGCCTACTCGTGAAAACTGATTGCGATACACATGTTACATATTGCAGCGCACGCCGGAGTGAGAGCAATAATTCTAGAACCACTAACTGATCACACTAAACTGATGACCCAAAGGGGGATTTTGAAGCAACACCTATAGAAAATATAAGGTACCAAAGTTTGTTGCCATTTCATGGACTCAAACAAATTTAAGGCTTGACATGTTGGGTATCTAGTCAGTGTAAACTCGCATTTTATATTTTACCAACAATGTAGGTAGTTTATTGCATTTGTTTGCCCTAAAATTAATTTCAGATTGTTTGTTTGTTTTTTTTACTGACATTTTGTGTTTCCTAGACCTTTGCAGTAATATCATGTGACATAAAAAAAATTGGATCTACCACTATTTTATTCTCTAGGGTGTCTGCTTTCAGAATGTGTATAATGTTTGGGGGTTTTAAATAATGTTCAGAACTAAAATTATTTTTTAAATGTGTGCAAAAAAACCCAGCTCTGGTAGCGAAAAGGTTAAGCCTTTACAAGGGACTACATCTTTCTCTTCCCGTTTGCTCCACCACCAGCAATGTGTGAAAGAAACACTGACCTGAAGCTACAAAGTCCAACAACTAAGTAGGTCCAATAGTGTATTTTAGCTTCCGTTTTTTAATATTGTTGCCTTAAACACTGACATATCAGCACTGTCCAAACCTCCAGCTTCTCCATGACAGTTTTCCTCACCAGTTTATTCTTTTTGATACATGGGTTCTTCGGCTCTGACTTCTGAACTCTCCATTCCCAGCACACTCTCAGGCTCTCCACTGCTAACTAACTAAGGTGCCCGTTTAATATATTGAGATATTTCAGATCTTAGGAGTTCTCGGCTCTTCTCTGAGATATCTGTTCTCCCCCTTGTGGCAGTTTAATAAACATTGTAGATCGCTTCTCTCACTGAGAATAGAAGTGATCTACAAATGCTTTGAGAATCCCGAACGGCTTCTGTTTCTGTAATCTCGCGATAGCTCGGGAGATTTCAGTATCAGAACCCCAAAGTGAAACACGAAGCACTCCACATACACTGCACATATTAACTTAATAATAAAGATATATTCCCCCTACCCAATAAACAGACACCCCATAACAGTAAAGCATTATAATGATTAATACATAAGCATAACACATGTGCATATTTATCTGTAGCCACAACACTGCCTTTGCATGGGTGTACACTGTAATACACAAATGTGAAGGACTCGGAGGATATATATATATATATATATATATATATATATATATATATATATATATATATATATATATATATATATAATGTGTGTGTGTGTAATTGTATAGTTCATGAAATTTTACCATGCTGTTGTTGTATTTTCCACTGCTGTAGAAAGTTTTTACTTTCACTTTTGACCATGCAGGCAGATGAACGAAGGAAGAAGCTATTCACTGCCAGAGATCTCCTCTTTCTTCCTGCTAACTCCACCTCTGGGCTTGAGAAGCCAGAAAGGAGAACTCAAAAGTAAGGATGGGCCCGGTGCTCGATGCGAAACCCACGTTCGCATCGAGCACCGGGCGTTCGCTCGCTCGGCGAGCCCAGAACTATTTTGGCCGCTCGCATCACGTTCGTGTGTTGCGAGCGGCCCCGCAATGCATTGCGGCCGGCGCGGCCGACGCAGTGCATTGCTGGCTGATGATTGGCCAAGCATGCACTGTGACCCCGCATGCTTGGCCAATCACAGCCCCGGAAACTCGAAGAGCCATATTGGCTACAGGCAGGACGCCTGTAGCCAATTACAGCTCAGGGCTGTAGTACACGCCCCCCCCTATAAAACGCCGCCACGCCGTCTGCGCCGGTCACATGCTGTTCCGGCGCAGATTGAGCAGGCTGTTTCTGTGACACTCTGCTGCATTTAGATAGATAGAGAGATTCATTTGCAGAGATTGAGTTAGATAGATTCAGTTACAAAGATTGATTGACAAAGAGGGCTTGTAGTGTGCTCGTGGCAGGCAGGCAGAGCTCCTATATTTTGTTACCAGAAGCACCTATAGGACTTGTAGTGTGTTCGTGGCAGGCAGGCAGAGCTCCTATATTTTGTTACCAGAAGCACCTATAGAACTTGTAGTGTGTTCGTGGCAGGCAGGCAGAGCTCCTATATTTTGTTACCAGAAGCACCTATAGGACTTGTAGTGTGTTCGTGGCAGGCAGGCAGAGCTCCTATATTTTGTTACCAGAAGCACCTATAGGACTTGTAGTGTGTTAGTGGCAGGCAGGCAGAGCTCCTATATTTTGTTACCAGAAGCACCTATAGGACTTGTAGTGTGTTCGTGGCAGGCAGGCAGAGCTCCTATATTTTGTTACCAGAAGCACCTATAGGACTTGTAGTGTGTTAGTGGCAGGCAGGCAGAGCTCCTATATTTTGTTACCAGAAGCACCTATAGGACTTGTAGTGTGTTCGTGGCAGGCAGGCAGAGCTCCTATATTTTGTTCCCAGAGGCACCTATAGGACTTGAAGTGTGTTAGTCCCATTACACACACAGAGCTATATTTTCTTCCAGAAGCACCTATAGGACTTGAAGTGTGTTAGTCCCATTACACACACAGAGCTATATTTTGTTCCCAGAAGCACCTATAGGACTTGAAGTGTGTTAGTCCCATTACACACACAGAGCTATATTTTGTTCCCAGAAGCACCTATAGGACTTGAAGTGTGTTAGTCCCATCACACACACAGAGCTATATTTTGTTCCCAGAAGCACCTATAGGACTTGAAGTGTGTTAGTCCCATTACACACACAGAGCTATATTTTCTTCCCAGAAGCACCTATAGGACTTGAAGTGTGTTAGTCCCATTACACACACAGAGCTATATTTTCTTCCCAGAAGCACCTATAGGACTTGAAGTGTGTTAGTCCCATCACACACACAGAGCTATATTTTGTTCCCAGAAGCACCTATAGGACTTGAAGTGTGTTAGTCCCATTACACACACAGAGCTATATTTTGTTCCCAGAAGCACCTATAGGACTTGAAGTGTGTTAGTCCCATCACACACACAGAGCTATATTTTGTTCCCAGAAGCACCTATAGGACTTGAAGTGTGTTAGTCCCATCACACACACAGAGCTATATTTTCTTCCCAGAAGCACCTATAGGACTTGAAGTGTGTTAGTCCCATCACACACACAGAGCTATATTTTGTTCCCAGAAGCACCTATAGGACTTGAAGTGTGTTAGTCCCATTACACACACAGAGCTATATTTTGTTCCCAGAAGCACCTATAGGACTTGAAGTGTGTTAGTCCCATCACACACACAGAGCTATATTTTGTTCCCAGAAGCACCTATAGGACTTGAAGTGTGTTAGTCCCATCACACACACAGAGCTATATTTTCTTCCCAGAAGCACCTATAGGACTTGAAGTGTGTTAGTCCCATCACACACACAGAGCTATATTTTGTTCCCAGAAGCACCTATAGGACTTGAAGTGTGTTAGTCCCATTACACACACAGAGCTATATTTTCTTCCCAGAAGCACCTATAGGACTTGAAGTGTGTTAGTCCCATCACACACACAGAGCTATATTTTCTTCCCAGAAGCACCTATAGGACTTGAAGTGTGTTAGTCCCCTTACACACACAGAGCTATATTTTCTTCCCAGAAGCACTATAGGACTTGAAGTGTGTTAGTCCCATCACACACACAGAGCTATATTTTCTTCCAGAAGCACCTATAGGACTTGAAGTGTGTTAGTCCCATCACACACACAGAGCTATATTTTCTTCCCAGAAGCACCTATAGGACTTGAAGTGTGTTAGTCCATCACACACACAGAGCTATATTTTGTTCCCAGAAGCACCTATAGGACTTGAAGTGTGTTAGTCCCATTACACACACAGAGCTATATTTTGTTCCCAGAAGCACCTATAGGACTTGAAGTGTGTTAGTCCCATTACACACACAGAGCTATATTTTCTTCCCAGAAGCACCTATAGGACTTGAAGTGTGTTAGTCCCATAACACACACAGAGCTATATTTTGTTCCCAGAAGCACCTATAGGACTTGAAGTGTGTTAGTCCCATTACACACACAGAGCTATATTTTCTTCCAGAAGCACCTATAGGACTTGAAGTGTGTTAGTCCCATCACACACACAGAGCTATATTTTGTTCCCAGAAGCACCTATAGGACTTGAAGTGTGTTAGTCCCATTACACACACAGAGCTATATTTTGTTCCCAGAAGCACCTATAGGACTTGAAGTGTGTTAGTCCCATCACACACACAGAGCTATATTTTCTTCCCAGAAGCACCTATAGGACTTGAAGTGTGTTAGTCCCATTACACACACAGAGCTATATTTTGTTCCCAGAAGCACCTATAGGACTTGAAGTGTGTTAGTCCCATTACACACACAGAGCTATATTTTCTTCCCAGAAGCACCTATAGGACTTGAAGTGTGTTAGTCCCATCACACACAAAGAGCTATACTTTGTTCCCAGAAGCACCTATAGGACTTGAAGTGTGTTAGTCCCATCACACACACAGAGCTATATTTTGTTCCCAGAAGCACCTATAGGACTTGAAGTGTGTTAGTCCCATCACACACACAGAGCTATATTTTCTTCCCAGAAGCACCTATAGGACTTGAAGTGTGTTAGTCCCATCACACACACAGAGCTATATTTTGTTCCCAGAAGCACCTATAGGACTTGAAGTGTGTTAGTCCCATTACACACACAGAGCTATATTTTCTTCCCAGAAGCACCTATAGGACTTGAAGTGTGTTAGTCCCATTACACACACAGAGCTATATTTTGTTCCCAGAAGCACCTATAGGACTTGAAGTGTGTTAGTCCCATCACACACACAGAGCTATATTTTGTTCCCAGAAGCACCTATAGGACTTGAAGTGTGTTAGTCCCATTACACACACAGAGCTATATTTTGTTCCCAGAAGCACCTATAGGACTTGAAGTGTGTTAGTCCCATCACACACACAGAGCTATATTTTCTTCCCAGAAGCACCTATAGGACTTGAAGTGTGTTAGTCCCATCACACAGAGCTCCTCTATTTTTTCTTTGCAGAAGCACCCATAGGACTTCTAGTGTGTTAGTGGCATCACACAGAGCTCCTATATATTCTTCTCAGCAGCACCCACAGGACTTCTAGTGTGTTAGTGGCATCACACAGAGCTCCTCTATTTTCTTTGCAGAAGCACCCACAGGACTTCTAGTGTGTTAGTGGCATCACACAGAGCTCCTCTATTTTCTTTGCATAAGCACCCACAGGACTTCTAGTGTGTTAGTGGCATCACACAGAGCTCCTCTATTTTTTTGCATAAGCACCCACAGGACTTCTAGTGTGTTAGTGGCATCACACAGAGCTCCTCTATTTTCTTTGCATAAGCACCCACAGGACTTCTAGTGTGTTAGTGGCATCACACAGAGCTCCTCTATTTTCTTTGCAGAAGCACCCATAGGACTTCTAGTGTGTTAGTGGCATCACACAGAGCTCCTATATATTCTTCTCAGCAGCACCCACAGGACTTCTAGTGTGTTAGTGGCATCACACAGAGCTCCTCTATTTTCTTTGCATAAGCACCCACAGGACTTCTAGTGTGTTAGTGGCATCACACAGAGCTCCTCTATTTTCTTTGCATAAGCACCCACAGGACTTCTAGTGTGTTAGTGGCATCACACAGAGCTCCTCTATTTCTTTGCAGAAGCACCCACAGGACTTCTAGTGTGTTAGTGGCATCACACAGAGCTCCTCTATTTTCTTTGCAGAAGCACCCATAGGACTTCTAGTGTGTTAGTGGCATCACACAGAGCTCCTATATATTCTTCTCAGCAGCACCCACAGGACTTCTAGTGTGTTAGTGGCATCACACAGAGCTCCTCTATTTTCTTTGCAGAAGCACCCATAGGACTTCTAGTGTGTTAGTGGCATCACACAGAGCTCCTATATATTCTTCTCAGCAGCACCCACAGGACTTCTAGTGTGTTAGTGGCATCACACAGAGCTCCTCTATTTTCTTTGCATAAGCACCCACAGGACTTCTAGTGTGTTAGTGGCATCACACAGAGCTCCTCTATTTTCTTTGCAGAAGCACCCATAGGACTTCTAGTGTGTTAGTGGCATCACACAGAGCTCCTATATATTCTTCTCAGCAGCACCCACAGGACTTCTAGTGTGTTAGTGGCATCACACAGAGCTCCTCTATTTTCTTTGCAGAAGCACCCATAGACTTCTAGTGTGTTAGTGGCATCACACAGAGCTCCTATATATTCTTCTCAGCAGCACCCACAGGACTTCTAGTGTGTTAGTGGCATCACACAGAGCTCCTCTATTTTCTTTGCATAAGCACCCACAGGACTTCTAGTGTGTTAGTGGCATCACACAGAGCTCCTCTATTTTCTTTGCAGAAGCACCCACAGGACTTCTAGTGTGTTAGTGGCATCACACAGAGCTCCTCTATTTTCTTTGCAGAAGCACCCACAGGACTTCTAGTGTGTTAGTGGCATCACACAGAGCTCCTCTATTTTCTTTGCAGAAGCACCCATAGGACTTCTAGTGTGTTAGTGGCATCACACAGAGCTCCTATATATTCTTCTCAGCAGCACCCACAGGACTTCTAGTGTGTTAGTGGCATCACACAGAGCTCCTCTATTTTCTTTGCAGAAGCACCCATAGGACTTCTAGTGTGTTAGTGGCATCACACAGAGCTCCTCTATTTTCTTTGCAGAAGCACCCATAGGACTTCTAGTGTGTTAGTGGCATCACACAGAGCTCCTCTATTTTCTTTGCAGAAGCACCCATAGGACTTCTAGTGTGTTAGTGGCATCACACAGAGCTCCTATATTTTCTTCTCAGCAGCACCCACAGGACTACCGACTACAATGGCTGGAAGACCGCCAAGGGGAGGCAGAGCGTGCAGAGCCAAGAACACAGGGCAGGCAGGCTCTGTTTCTAGTGGACGTGGCCGTGGACGTGGACGTGGTCGTGCATCGTCATCAGCACGTGGCCATGGGACACGCGCGTCTTTGTTTTCGGCAGCTGGACATGTGGAGCCGCATCATGCTGAAGGCTTGTAGAATGGATGACCAAGCCCTCCTCATCCTCCTCATCCTCTCTCACCCAGGCTCAGGGTACTGACAGAGCATCATCAGCCACCCCTTCCCTAGACCCACCATGTCCTCCTGAGGAGTCCCCCGAACTCTTTGAGCACAGTGTTGGGTACATGCTCCAGGAGGATGCCCAACGATTCGAAGGCTCGGATGACGATACCCAGCTTGAGGAATCTGGCAGTACAGTTCCACCAGCTGCAGCTTACTGCCAGGTTTGCTCTAGTGGTGAAGAGGGAGGGGATGATGAGGTCACTGACTCCACGTGGGTGCCTCAAGGGAGAGAGGATGAGGAGGAGGACGAGGAGGAGGAGGATGCGGCGTCACATGTCCAACGAGGCAGGATGCCCCCTGGAGGCCAGGTAGAGGCCAGCACAGCAACTGTACAACACCGCAGAGCTCCGCCTGTGCAGGGCGCTGCCTCTGCACGTTATCAGAAAAGTTCTTGGTGTGGGCCTTTTTTGAGACGAGTGCAGCAGATCGCACCACTGCTATTTGCAATATTTGTCTCAAGCGTATCTCGCGTGGCCAAAACATCAGCCGCTTGGGCACGACAAGCATGACCAGACATATGGCGACCTGCCATGCAGCTCGTTGGCAGGCACACATAAAAGACCCACACCAAAGAACTAAGCGGACCTCTCCTTGCTCCTCCTCAGCTGGGATCTCCATCCCCACTACACCTTCAGTCCTCTCTGAAAGCTGCTCTGAGAGGACTGAAGGTGTAGAATTCGGTGTGTCACAACCAAGTACTTGCAGTACACCGACGTCCGAATGCAGCAGGCAAATTTCCCTGCCCCAGCTGCTGGACCGTAGAAAGAAGTACACTCCCAGCCATCCACATGCCCAGCGGTTGAATGCTAGCCTTGCTAAATTGCTAGCACTTCAACTGCTGCCTTTTCAGTTGGTAGACTCGGCCCCCTTCCGTGAGTTTGTTCAATGTGCGGTTCCTCAGTGGCAGGTTCCCAAACGCCACTTTTTCTCGCGGAAGGCGATTCCGTCTCTCTACCGGCATGTGGAGGGCAATGTCCATGCCTCGCTGGACAGGGCGGTCAGCGGTAAGGTGCATATTACCGCTGACTCATGGTCCAGCAGGCATGGACAGGGACGGTACCTTTCTTTCACGGCCCATTGGGTCACTCTATTGGCAGCTGGGAGGGATGCAGGACAAGGTGCAGTAGTGTTGGAGGTTGTTCCGCCACCACGCCTCCAAAACGCGACTACTGCTACTGGTTGTGACACACCTCTCTCCTCCACCCCCTCCTCTTCTTCTTCCTCCAGTGCTCTGTCCTTGGAACCAGCGGTGCTCCGTAGGCGTACAAGGGGCTACGCAAGTACGCAGGCAAAAAGATGCCATGCCGTGCTTGCGCTGGTGTGTTTGGGGGACAGGAGCCACACTGGGCCAGAGGTTCTGGCAGCTCTGCAGGGGCAGGCCGAGAGGTGGTTGACGCCACGTCAGCTTAAGCCAGGAATGGTCGTTTCTGACAATGGCACCAACCTCCTCTCCGCCCTGCGACAGGGGCAGCTCACCCATGTGCCCTGCATGGCTCACGTCCTCAACCTGGTGGTGCAGCGGTTCTTGGGCAGGTTCCCAGGCTTACAGGATGTCCTGAGGCAGGCCAGGAAAGTCTGTGTGCATTTCCGCCGATCTTATAATGCCAGTGCTCGGCTGACTGAGCTGCAAAAGGAGCTGAACCTGCCCAAGAACCGCCTAATATCTGACATGCCCACCAGGTGGAACTCAACGTTGGCCATGCTGCAGCGACTGCACACGCAGCAGAGGGCCATCAATGAGTACCTTTGCGACTACGGCACCAGGACAGGGTCAGGGGAGCTTGGTTTTTTTTCCCCACGTCAGTGGAGCATGATCAGGGATGCATGCACTGTCCTCTCACCATTTGAGGAGGCCACGAGGATGGTGAGCAGTGACAGTGCATGCATCAGTGACACTGTCCCTCTTGTCCACCTGTTGGAGCATACGCTGCGTGGGATAATGGACAGGGCACTTGAGGCAGAACAGAGGCAGGAAGAGGAGGACTTCCTTGCCTCTCAAGGCCCCCTTTATCCGGACAGTGTTCCTTCTGTCCCACCCATCACACAGGAAGAGGATGAGGAGGAGGAGGAGGAGGAGGAGGAGGAGGATTGTGTGAGCATGGAGGTGGAGCCTGGCACTCAGCATCAGCAGCAGCAGTCTTTTAGGGATGATGTACAGTCCCAACAAGCCAGTGGACTTGTACGTGGCTGGGAGGAGGTGGCTGGCGATCATGTCATCCTCAGTGACCCAGAAGACTCCGGACCGAATGCCTCAGCTAACCTACGCTGCATGGCCTCCCTGATCCTGCAAAGCCTGCGGAAGGATCCTCGTGTTCTTCGGATCAAGGAGAGGGACCATTACTGGCTGGCCACTCTCCTTGATCCGCGGTACAAGGGTAAGGTTGCGGACCTTATCTTGCCGTCGCAGAGGGAGCAGAGGATGAGACATCTCAGGGAGGCCTTGCAAAAAGGTCTGTGCAACGCGTTCCCAGAAACTGGGAGGCTACAAACTCCTGGTCCTGGGCGACGAGTTGCTGAGGCTTCGGTCAGTGGCAGAAGGAGCGGTGGGGAAGGTGGACGTCTGACCGATGCGTTCAGACAATTTTTTAGTCCGCAGCCCCAAGGTATGATCGGTTCCAGCAACCATCGCCAGCGTCTGATATACATGGTGCAGGAATACCTTGGGGCAAGGTCAGACTTGGACACCTTTCCCACCGAAAATCCTCTGGCTTACTGGGTCCTGAGGATGGATCACTGGCCAGAGCTTGCACAGTATGCAATTGAGCTACTGGCCTGTCCTGCCTCCAGCGTTCTTTCCGAACGCACATTCAGTGCTGCTGGAGGATTTGTGACTGATCATAGGGTGCGCCTGTCCACCGCCTCGGTTGATCGACTGACATTCATCAAAATGAATCAGTCTTGGATCACCACCAGCTACCAGGCACCTGAGGCGGATATAACCGAATAATTTTTAATGTCACATCCCTTCAAGACTGCCTATGCTGATGCTGAGTGACTGTCCTCTTATGTTCACTGACTATCCTCTTCCTCCTCCTCAATGATCCATGCCACAGCACCAGTGCCTAAGGCACAATTTTTCAGCCCCTGTTTAACAGGGGCGTGTACTTACAATTTTTAAAAAAAATGCTTCGCAACACGTGTGACTGCTGTGCTCCAAGTACAGTCTCTGTGAGGGCCGTGTTGCAGTGTTGTGGCACCAGCACCAGTGCCTAAGGCACAATTTTTCAGCCCCTGTTTAACAGGGGCGTGTACTTACAATTTTTTAAAAAAATGCTTCGCAACACGTGTGACTGCTGTGCTCCAAGTACAGTCTCTGTGAGGGCCGTGTTGCAGTGTTGTGGCACCAGCACCAGTGCCTAAGGCACAATTTTTCAGCCCCTGTTTAACAGGGGCGTGTACTTACAATTTTTTAAAAAAATGCTTCGCAACACGTGTGACTGCTGTGCTCCAAGTACAGTATCTGTGAGGGCCGGGTTGCAGTGTTGTGGCACCAGCACCAGTGCCTAAGGCACAATTTTTCAGCCCCTGTTTAACAGGGGCGTGTACTTACAATTTTTTAAAAAAATGCTTCGCAAACACGTGTGACTGCTGTGCTCCAAGTACAGTCTCTGTGAGGGGTTGCAGTGTTGTGGCACCAGCACCAGTGCCTAAGGCACAATTTTTCAGCCCCTGTTTAACAGGGGCGGGTAATTACAAATCTTGATCTAATAGTTCACAGCAGGGCCCATTCCTGCGCCCACCAAGAGTAACTATGAGGGCCTGCAGTCTTGTGGCAACACCGTCCACCACCACCGCCAAAGGCCCAATTTTTCTGCCCTGTTCATCAGGTGCTTGCAATTACAAATCTTGATCTAATAACTCACAGCAGGGCCCATTCCTGCGCCCCACCAAGAGTAACTATGAGGGCCTACAGTCTTGTGGCAACACCGTCCACCACCACCGCCAAAGGCCCAATTTTTCTGCCCTGTTCATCAGGTGCTTGCAATTACAAATCTTGATCTAATAACTCACAGCAGGGCCCATTCCTGCGCCCACCAAGAGTAACTGTGAGAGCTTACAGTCTTGTGGCAAAACCGTCCACCACCACCACCACCACCACCACCCCCAATTTTTCTGCCCTGTTCAACAGGTGCTTGCAATTACAAATCTTGATCTAATAACTCACAGCAGGGCCCATTCCTGCGCCCACCAAGAGTAACTATGAGGGCCTACAGTCTTGTGGCAACACCGTCCACCACCACCGCCAAAGGCCCAATTTTTCTGCCCTGTTCATCAGGTGCTTGCAATTACAAATCTTGATCTAATAACTCACAGCAGGGCCCATTCCTGCGCCCACCAAGAGTAACTGTGAGAGCTTACAGTCTTGTGGCAAAACCGTCCACCACCACCACCACCACCACCCCCAATTTTTCTGCCCTGTTCAACAGGTGCATGCAATTACAAATCTTGATCTATTAACTCACAGCAGGGCCCATTCCTGTGCCCACCAGTCTTGTGGCTACACCAACATCTAATAGGGCAAATTTCTGCAGAGTATATACGCCAGGCCCCTACTTTCAAACATCCAACTTACAAACGACTCCTACTTGCAAATGGAAAGAGAAAACAGGAAGTGAGAGGAAATCTACCCCTAGGAAGGGAAATTCTATCCTGTTAGATTTAATTTGGGAAAAAGGTATCTCCTCTCTACTGATACTTTATCACCAATCCTTGTTTCAATTAAAACCCCACTTTTCCAAAAACATTTGTCATTGGGACGGAAAGTGAGGTGACATGTTCTGAACAGATGTGCAAAGACAGCAAATGTTACAGGGGTGATAACCCCTCCCTATGTTCTCCAAAAAGCTTAAAAATAGATTTTTTTGGGATGGAGCTACACTTCATAATGTACCTGTTCAGATTCTACTTAAGATCAAACCTAAAGCCGCAAGTGGTTTTAAATGGCTTCTTTTTTTCCTTTACAAATGTCATTTTGTGCAAGGACAGTTCTAAACACGGGAAACACATGCCACTTCACAGGCATACTTTGGACACCCCCCAGGTACCATATTTAAAGGAAAATGTCACTTTTTTTTTTTCACTTTATGCATCATTAAAATGACTGCTCCCGAAAAAACGTTAGTTTTTAAAAGTTCTTTTTGCATTGATATATGTCCCCTGGGGCAGGACCCGGGTCCCCAAACCTGTTTTATGACATTAACATGCATATTGGCCGTTGTAATTAGCACTTTTGATTTCGAACGTTCGCGTCCATTATAACGTATAGGGTTCGAAAATTCGCGCGAACTTTCGGTCCGTTCGAAGGTTCTGGTTCGAACCGAACCCGGGGGTGTTCGGCTCATCCCTACTCAAAAGAGAAGCACAGCGATAAAGTGGTATCAATGTATATTAAACAGGTTGTTTCTATTGCAGTGAATGCAGCCGTTTTGTGTACTGAGATGAGAAGAGAAGATTAAGTTCTCCAGTACTCATCTCAGTATATTAAACCGGCAATGCTCTGAGATAAGCTGAGATCATCATGATCTCGGCTTATCACAGTTTATTAAACGGACACCTAACTAACTAACTTTGATTATTAACCACTTCCCATCCAGAGGCCGTCATATGATGGCCTCCACTTTGCGGGGATATATCTGAATGATGCCTGTAGCTACAGACATCATTCAGATATTGCCGTTTTCAGCCGGCGATTCCCTGCACCATAAGAACGATCATATCGGCTGTTCCGCCGCTTGATCGTTCTTATGGGCGGCGGGAGGGGAAGCCCCCCCCCAACGCCCTCCGGTGCTTCTACCGACTCACCGCTTCCATCGGTAAGTCGGACTCGGGATCCGCCGGCCCCCGGATGATGACTATAGAGATTTCCGGCGGACCAGATGGTCGCCGGAGTCTCTATGATCGTTCTGAGGCCGGGCGCGATGTTATGACGTCACGCCCGGCCTCTGCATTCAAATAATGGCGCCGCCTCCGCTGGGAAGCGGTGATCGTTTTTTTTAATTTTAGCCTTCCCAGCCTAGAGGTGAGATGTTGGGTCTTATTGACCCCATATCTCACTTTTAATAGGTCCGATCATGTAATATTCCTATTACAAGGGATGTTTACATTCCTTGTAATAGGAATAAAAGTAATCCATTTTTTTTTTTTAAACTGTCAAACTCAAAAAATAATAGTCAAATTTAACAATAATAAAAAAAAAAAAAAAAAAAAATTTTAAACCGCCCCTGTCCCCGTGAGCTCGTACGCAGAAGTGAACACATACGTAAGCCCCGCCCACATATGAAATGGTGTTCAAACCACACATGTGAGGTATCGCCGCGAACGTTAGCGCAAGAGCAATAATTCTAGCCCTAGACCTCCTCTGTAACTCAAAACATGTAACCAGTAAAAAATGTCAAAGCGTCGCCTATGGGGATTTTTAAATACCAAAGTTTGGAGCCATTCCACGAGCACGTGCAATTTTGAAGCGTGACATGTTGGGTATCTATTTACTCGGCGTATCTTCATCTTTCACATTATGCAAAAAAAATTGGGCTAACTTTACTGTTTTTTTTGTTTTTTTTTAAGCATGAAATTGTTTTTTTTCTGAAAAAAACGTGTTCGAAAAAATTGCTGCGCAAATACCGTGCGAGATAAAAAGTTGCAACGAGCGTCATTGTATTCTCTAGGGTCTAATTTTCGAGCAAAAAAATTATGAATTTTACATGTAGGAGAGAAATGTCAGAATTGACCTGGATGCGAAGTGGTTAAATTGAATGCAGATGTGGGGATTAGTAAGGGGCCCCCTTACTTTGCTTCCTGCTTCAAAATATTAGGTACAGTCTGGTTTCAGTATTTTGAGTGAGTGACCCTAAACAAAAGGAAGTCAGAAATCTGCATACATTTGCATTTCAGAGTTCAGTAACTCAAAAAGTAGTGAAACCATTGGATCAATAAGAGAGCCAGGAAAATTTGCATATTTATAGCAACTTTGGCAGTGGCAGCTTTCATATTTTAATAGCTTGCATTTCCCAAATTTGTAGTCCAATTTGCTGTATCACATGTGCCTGTTAGATCTACTGTGCAAGTTGGCTTTAATGTACATTACTGAAATACAAGCTTTGGAACCAGCCTTTATATATTTTAGGGAAAGGACAGGTGATCTGAAATAAATATGGAGTGCTTACCTGTAGTTGGGGTCAAATTGTTGGCCCTTGATCGGGTCCACCCTAGCCCCCCCGAGGTGGCGATTGGAAAAAGGTGGATCCATCAACTTAAAGCCACAATTTTCTCCAGGCCTCAATGGGGCAGTCAATTTTTTTATCTGGAGGGATGTAGAAGTGATTCTCTTTACCCCCCCCCCCACCTGTTAGGATCAGCCAAACTCTTGCTAACCTATCCAACATCCTGTTTTCTATTGACATTGGATGTCTCAAAGGTTTGATTTAACTGGTTTCCCTCCTTTTTTTTCTCTTGTGGCAGTTTTTTTCTTCAATTTCTTATATTCCATGGCCTCATGTGGGAGTGGATTATTTTGGTTGGCTGTGTTTTTGGAGCCGAATATGGGGAGAATTCCTCTCCGTGTGTCGAATTGGCTTTGTTTTTGCCTGGCCCTTCCAGGATGGGCAGTTTCCTCCCTCCACCCGTTATCAGTGGGAACGCCTTGTCACCTCCCTCAATTGCCTAGCAGCGGCACACACTGATGGGTCCGTGTTCAGGTGTCGGCAGGTATCTGACGCGTGACGTCACCCCGAACACCACGCCCCTTCTCTCTTGGGCGGTGCGAGGTGACGCCGTGTGCCAGTTTTCTGGGGGATCTTTGCTAATGGCATCGGTGGACTTTGAGATGACAAAGCACCTGGAGTGTAACCCCTCCCATACAGGGGAGGTATAACATGACACAGCTTTTTTATAAATAGTCGTGTCTGATGTGGGGCAGTCCGATTCTGCTGCAGAACAGTGCGGTGCGAGTTACATCCTCCACATTACCAGGTATGCTTTTTTCATGAGACATACGATTAAGCATCTAAATGTGCAAGTGATTACTTTAGACATTTGCTACTCCTTACTATTTTGACCAGTTTCACCTGGGGAATATTTACATACAGTGATCAACTCGAATGTGTATGGCGTTTGGCTTATAACCCTCCATACAGACAGTCGTGGAAAACCCCTCGAATATCAGTCCTATAAGGGCTGCCAATATACAACTAGCAAATCCTTGGGTCCCCTATATTTGGTAGGTAACCCTACCATAATACTGCTTGTTTTTTTTTTTTTCTTTCCTCCTCCTTCTGTTCTGTTTGATCCTATTGCCCCACTATGCTTCCTAGCTGATTTAGATATGAGTGTCTTTCTCTGCTAATGCCAGGTGATCTCAGTGTATGTCAAATTGAACCACCCTGCTGTTTGGAGAGGCCATCTACTTCCTTTTCTATCTTACCTCCCTTGCTTTGCCGATCTTACTGGACTGGTTTCTATCACTTTTCAACTTGTTTTCATTCCACAACAGCTTTTTCATTAAAGCTCATGGTGACACTGTAAGTAGTGTAGTATTTCCCAATCTGGCTCTTGGATAATGCTATATGCATACAAATGGTGATACGTGCTCTAATATATGTTTTGTTTTATAGACCACATGTACAACAATTGCTAAGCTTTCACTGAGGAAAGAGTTTAAGGACTCCTTAAGGAAATGCATCAGCTTGGTTTATGCAAATATATGTCAAAGTCAGTGTAGTATATTATATCTAATATATATATATGTATACATATATATATATATTATATATATATACATATTTATTATATGTAGTGTTTTTATTTAGGCATTCTAAAGACAAGTTTATTCTAGGCAGGCCACTTTGGTAGCTGTTAATCTAATTGCGCATATTAAAAGAGGGTTTGTTGCCACATACCAAAGGGGAACAGATAATGATTATCTTAATCTAATCAGTATTCACACATGTCAAAGGGGGAATATGCAAGAATGTAAATTGGGGCAGCTTTATAATTACAGCTACTCACAGCTTGGGGTTATCTCCTGTCACTCTGAAAGACCGGGGCAGATTAAAGCATTTAATGGAAACGCCCAATCAAATTGCTCAGACATTCAGTGTGTGTGGGGGATATAACAGGACGTTCAATCTGTTTAGAAGTGTGTGTTCTTACGAAGGCACCCAAGAGTCACATGGTTCCATGGGGCTCTAAATATTTACTAGACAAGAAAAAAATCCCCTTGGAATGGGACTTTTTGATAGAACACCACTCTCACGAGATTTTAATAAATCAAATGTTTTATTGATAAAAAAGGGTATAAAAAATCCTCCAAAAGTATCTAACAGCAGGATGTACGATGTACAATATGCATGACAATATAAGTAGTAACAAATAACATACAAAGAAAAATTATACAAAAAAATAACATAATAATATAGGACAACATTCAAAGAATCACAAATACGGTACTATTGCTCTCCCGGAGGTATGAGTCCCCCGTATACTCGACGCGTTTCCAGTTACCCAAATATGGGAACCTTCGTCAGGAGTGGGGAGTGGGATTTATATCTGAAAAGTACCTGTCGCTCACATTGGAGGCGAACTTTGTGGACCGATGGACTGTGTACCAGCGGGAGAGGAGGAAGGGGTATGCACCCCACAAAAAGAAAGAAATGTGGCAGCACACACTAGGTTGGTTTCAAGATGGATAATCCTTCATACGGACTTTGTGTAATGACGACCAGGTATCTAGATCACGGGTGTCCTTTGAGAGATCCTCATCCCCGAGAATTAATGTCTCGGGTAAATGTGATGTGGTCCCAATAATGGGCACCCAAAACCCTGTCCTTGATGGAGTGTCCCTTGCGGACTAGCGTATATGCCGTACCGAACTCAGCCTAGGTGTTCCTCTGCTGCCTGGCAGCAGAGGAACACCTAGGCTGGGTTCGGTACGGCATATACGCTAGTCCGCAAGGGACACTCCATCAAGTGAAACCAACCTAGTGTGTGCTGCCACATTTCTTTCTTTTTGTGGGGTGCATACCCCTTCCTCCTCTCACCTTAATCTTTTTCTGCTAAATATTTACTAGCACTGTCGTGATATGAACTCTGTTGGATTTTTATCATCTGTAAGAATGTTCTGTTTTGGAAGTCAATAAATTGCTTCTCTCTGGGAGAATCGGGTTTTGCTGCGGGACAATACTTTTAATAACCATATACCATCTACGAGGAACGATTATATTAGATCACTACAGTCAGTCCAAGTGACCTTTTGTCAATATATCTTTTTTAACTCGTTTTTTATACTTAATAAATATTGAATTGTATTATCTTATACGTTTGTACACTTTCTGAGCCTACAAAGTCCAGTTTTCAGTAAGGGGTACTTTGGCCTTCTATAATTATAAGGGATGTGGCCACAGTAAGCAGATTAATTAACCTCATTTCCATGTATTTATTGGTGAGACACTGGTACACTAACAGATGTTATTGTGCACTTGTACACTGACAGATATTGATCAGCCACCGGCGGACACTGACAGATGTCTGCATTATGGCAGATGTTTTGTGCACTGGTACAGATGTGATGGGGACACAGATGTTTTTTGCACTGGTATAGATGTTTTTCGGGGACAGTGACAGTGGTGCTTGGTGTACTGTGTATGGGAGGATCTGTGACAGCTCTGTGTGTAAAATCATCCTTACACAGGGAGCTGTCATAGAGCTTGCAGATCCTCCTGCTCCCCCCACCCCCTGCACTGAGCTCTCACTGAGCTCAGTGGGGTGAGCTGTTAGAGATGTATGTCTCTGTTTCCACTGTGAAGGCTGTGATTGGACACAGCCGTAATGTGATCAGGGGTGGGTCATTTGCAGCGCCCATATCCTGATCCTGTCTTGGATGTGTCCTATGATTACAGAATCGCACTGCAGTGCAGGCACTGATCGTCCACTCAGAAAGTGAAATGACCCACCCAGACGATTATGTAAAGTGGTTGGATGGGAGGTGGTTAACAGAAATAATTTTTAGATAAAAACACCCATAATGAAAGTGTAGTGCATGTAAACACATGGATATACAGTTGTGCTCATAAGTTTACATACCCTGGCAGAATTTTTGATTTCTTGGTCATTTTTCAGAGAATTTCACTCATGGTTAGTGTTTGGCTGAAACCATTTATTAATCAACTGTTTACTCTTTTTATATCATAATGGCAGCAGAAACTACCCAAATGACCCTGATCAAAAGTTTTCATACCCTGGTGATTTGGGCCGGATTACATACACACAAGTTGAAATAAGGGGTTTGAATGGCTATTAAAGAGGAAGTAAAGCCTCAGATTTTTTATTTTTTTAAATGGAACCTGCAAAGCAAAGGCATAATGAGCTAGTATGCATAACATACTAGCTCATTATGAATAACTTACCTGAGAACGAAGCCCCCGAAGCGACCCTCGTCCACGTCCTCCTCCATCGCCATCAATCCCGGAGTGACTTCCGGGTCTCGCTGCTCCGGCGCTGTGATTCGACGGAGTCGCGATGACGCACATGCGCTAGGAAGCCGCCAAGAGCAGCATATGGCTGTGATCTGCGGCTTGCTCAGTGCGCCTGCGCGCCGCTGTCTACTGTCCCTAGACAGCGGTGCCTGTCTTTTTGTAAATATCTCCTAAACCATGTAGGTTTAGGAGATATTTATTGAACCTACAGGTAAGCCTTAATCTAGGCTTACCTGTAGGCCAAAGTGGTTTGTAAGAGTTTGCAACCACTTTAAAAGTAACCATCCTCACCTGTGATCTGTTTGTTTGTAATTTGTGTGTGTGGGTAAAAGGTCAATGAGTTTCTGGACTTCTGACAGACCCTTTCATACAGTGCTGCACTGACGTTTATGGGTTCTGAGTCATGGCGAAAGCAAAAGAATGTTCAAAGGATCTGCGGGAAAAGGTAGTTGAACTGTATTAAAGAGGAAAGGGCTATAAAAAGATATCCAAGGAATTGAGAATGCCAATCAGCAGTGTTCAAACTCTAATCAAGAAATTAGAAAATTAGGGGTTCTGTTGAAACCAAACCACGGTCAGGTAGACCAACTAAAATTTGGGATTTTGACAGGAAAATTGTTTGGGATGCAAAGAAAAACCCACAAATAACGTCAGGTGAAATACAGGACTCTGAAAACACGTGGATGCACAGAAAGGAGGCATTTTAAAGATGGGCTGCATGGTCAAATCGCCAGAAGAAAGCCATTACTACGCAAATGCCACAAAGTATCAATACGCCAAACAGCACAGAGACAAGCCTCAAACCTTGTGGCACAAAGTCATTTGGATTGATGAGACCAAAATTTAGCTTTTTGGCCACAACCATAAACACTATATTTGGAGAGGAGAGGAGTCAACAATGCCTATGATGAAAGGTACACCATTCCTACTGTGAGACACGATGTTGTTTTGGGAATATGTAAGCTACAAAGGCACAGGAAATTTGGTCAAAATTGATGGCAAGATGAATGCAGTATGTTATCAAAAAATACTGGAGGAACATTTCAATTTATCAACCAGGACGCGGCACATGGGACACACTTGGACATTCCAACATGACAACGATCCAAAAACACAAGGCCCAACTCTACCTGTCATTGGCTACAGCAGAATAAAGTGACGGTTCTGGAGTGGCCATCTCAGTCTCCTGCCCTCAATATCATTGAGCCACTCTGGGGAGATCTCAAACGTGCAGTTCATGCAAGACAGACCAAGAATTTACAGGAACTGGAGGCTTTTTGCCAAGAAGAATGGACAGCTTTACCCTCTGAGAAGAGAAAGAGCCTCATCCACAAATACCACAAAAGACTTCAAGCTGTCATTGATGTTAAAGGGGGAAATACACTGCATTAAGAACTGGGGTATATAAACGTTTGATCAGGGTTCTTTGGGTAGTTTCTGTTGTTATTATGATTTAAAAAGAGTAAACACAGTTGATTAATAAATGGCTTCAGCCAAACACTAACCATGAGTGATAGAAATGTTTTTGTGTTTTTTATATTCTGGCCAAGAAATCATAAATATGTAAACTTATGTAATATGTAATATGTAAACTTATGAGCACAACTGTATATTCTTTTGAGTAAAATGTCATACAAAAAAATAAAAATCTATATGGATTTAAAATATTAATGAATATGTTGGAAGGCCGCATGTTTTATTTCATAAATACAAGCAGTGTTTGAAATATCAACTATGGCTATACCAGACCTTTGCATTCTTGCGGGCTGTCTGCAATGTAACAAGTTGTACATCAAAGCTTTGTAGCATATCAGATTATTCATCTGAAGAAGCAAGGCTGAACAAAAGCTTGGCTCCTGACTGGTGTGATAACGCTATGCAAGTGAGCTTCAAAGAGGGCCATAGCAGGCAGGATGATTGGTGAAGGTGGGTTACAGAGATCAAAGGCATTGAAGATTGACCCAGGATACATAGACATGATGCATGGACAATGCTGACCCTAGAGGCCAATACAGCAGGACGGACAGAAATATAATATATTAAAAGGATTACCTCTTGGCAATATCTCATTGGACAGGAGGCTAGTGGAGGTGGTTACAAGTGGGTCTTAATGAATGTGTAAAAAATGCACACAGGAGGGAAGTCGTCCCTTTTTTCGTTTTTTGGCTCGTGCCTGATGGCTCTCTGAGCCTCATGACTTGCTCTGTTACCATCATTTTGAGCCCAGCTGAGGAGACAATATCTAGAGCACTGCCTTGCGATAAGTATATTTGATGTTCTATTGTTATATGCTTTGTAATGTCTTCCTTTAGTATTTTCATGTTAGCATTTTCCTATTTTCTTGGGAAATAAATAAGACGTTTTACTAAGCAGAGTGTTTTGTTTTCATAGCTAACCTTATATTATTGTGCTATCAACAGTAACGATCAGAGTTTTAATAGAGTAGCTAACTATAGGAATAGACAATACAATACATGTATGGAATAAATAGAGGGTATCCGTAATTACCTTTGGCTAATATTTAGTTTAGAGGTTATTTCAATTTTGGTATTTAGTTCAGAATATAAGTACTATTGTACAAATATCTAATAAAACTATATATATATATATATATATATATATATATAATATATAATATATATATATATTTAATTTACAATTAAACATGAATGACTGTACTTGGTGAGAGATCTTGATGATATATATAAAAAAATAGAATGACATTAGTTTTAATTTACAATTAAACATGAATGACTGTACTTGGTGAGAGATCTTGATGATAAAGATTAGCCAAAGGAATATCTTCGCTATTGGGATTCTACTAGTATAATATAAAACCATCATAGCCAATAACTATATAAAATGTTAGGGAAGCCGAAAAAAAAAAAAAATATATATATATATATATAATATTTATGTGTTATGTAATATTGATTTCCAGTTCTTTGTTCAAGTTGTTTGGTGTAATGGTGTTCAACGTATATATCCAGAAAGTTTCACGTTGACACTATCTGGAAAAACGTTCTGCTTCAGATAGATTTTTAGGGATGGCTTCAATGATCCAAACCTGTAGGCATGTAGTAGATTGATTGTGAACCACTAAATAATGTTGTGGTACACTGTTTATCACAGCCCTCTTCTGCAAAATGGTGATTTTTCCCCAAAGCGTTGTCTTGGGGATCTAATGGTTCATCCAACATATAACAGCTTGCATGGACACGTGAGACAATACAGTACATAATCGGTAGAGCAATTATAAATGTTGTATATTATAACTTTTTGTGTGAAAAAACTTTTTTGTCCATGTTTTGCAAAGTCACAGGTTTTACACAATGATTTGTAACCGCAATACATCCCCTCTAGTGGGAACAGACATAAGGGATTTTTGTTCTCCTTGGTCGTCTAAAATTTACTAGGTGCTACTTTATTTGTGAGCATGGGAGCTCTCCACTAGGTGACTTTTGATTTGTTTAGGATGACTTGGTTGAGATGGGGAGTCCTGTAGTAGGATATTCCAGTGTTTATTTAGAACATTAATTTTCTTGTACTGCCTATGATACATGGTAATGATCAGACTGGTGGGTTCTCATTGGGTTTTTCAGGTTTGGGGGGCTTCCCTGGGAGAAAGGTGGTGTAGGCTTGATCAACAAGAGTCTCTGGGTGCCCGTTGTCCAGAAATATTTGCTGGAGCAGATTTCTTTGGGAGATATATTCACAGTCTCTGGTACAGTCTGTTTGAGTCGACAGAACTGGCCTTTGGGTATATTCTGGACCCACTGCGAGTGGTGGCAGCTATTAAAATGTAGGTAAGAGTTTCCTGCAGTGGGCTTGGTGTATTTACAGGCAAAGATGCTGCCATTCTCATTGCCTAATTCCAGGTCCAGGAAGGCTAATGTGTCCTTGTCCCAAACAAGGGTAAAAGAAAGGCCTGATCGATTCTGATTACAATGTGCAACAAATTCTTCTATCAAGGAAGATCACAATTATGTCATCGATTTTATATCTACTGAAGAATTGTCAGATTCGTGTATGAGGGCACACAGTTGGCCCCCATCCCCGTGCCATAGATTTGTAAATAATACTGATCCTCAAAAAGAAAACAATTATGCACAAGGCAGAAGTATGTGGCGTCTAAAATTTAAAGCTGCTTGTTTGGGGTTTAACATGGGGTCCTGTAAAAGGAAGTACTTTAGTGCTAACATTCCTGTTTTATGGGGTATATATGTATATAATAAATTCACATCCAGGGACAGCCAGAGGTAGTTATCTGAGTAGGGGGCTAGAATCTGTAAAAAATGTGTGGAGTCTCATGTAAGATTGAAGCTTCTGAGCCAGAGGTTGCAAAAAGTAGTCAATATATTGTGAAAAGGCACTGGTGATGCTGTTTATGGATGCCACCATTGGCCCCCTGGGGGGGGTGTTGCTGTTTTTTATGCACTTTTGACAGATGGTAAAAATATGGGGTGTTATAAAAATCCTTACCTAAGAAGGTAGCTTCCTTTTGGCTGATATTATCTTTAGTCGCTTCCTGGATTAGCGTTTCAGCCTCCAAGGTTGGTAGGGTTTTTTTGGGAAACTTTTTATACGTCTGTGGAGCTGACAACAACCTAGAGGCCTTA
The DNA here is from genome assembly GCA_028564925.1 of Lithobates sylvaticus. Lineage (NCBI taxonomy): Eukaryota > Metazoa > Chordata > Amphibia > Anura > Ranidae > Lithobates > Lithobates sylvaticus. The sequence goes on along the minus strand of CM053029.1, from coordinate 250,055,508 downwards.
GATATGTAATCTGTTCTATTTTGGAGGACTATGCCTCCACCCTTGTCTGCTGGTTAAATGACAAGGTTTGGATTATTGGTAAATAGTTTTATGGCCCGCATTTCACCAGAATTGAGGTTATGATACAGATATTTGTTATCTGAGTTTTGACACCGTTTCTGAAAATCAGAAACACTACTCCTATAGAAGGCTTCAAGGTATGGTCCCTTGGTGTGGGTGGGGTAAAACACAGATTTGGGTTGTATTATTGCGGGAGATGTCTGTAGATATTTAAAGTGGTAGGCCACCCTGAAAAAAAAACTTTAAAAAAAAATGTTAATAACAATTTAAAATGAAATGGCTGTTGCTAGGCAGATCGTCCTAATCTGCCTCTTCTATCTCCGCGGTGATGTTCTCTCCTCTGCTCCGAGCGCAGTCTTCTAGTGAATGGGGCGCAGTGTTTTATGGGAACTGTGTCCCACAACACATCACGTTTCCCATTCTACTGCGCATGCGCAGTAGGAAACGGGCAGCCGTTTCCCTTACTGAGGATGGCGGCGCTGGAACCGGATCGCCGAGGGACATCTCGGCCTCCACGACCGACATCGCGGGTGCGCCCTGGGAGGGTAAGTGTATTTATTAAAAGTCAGCAGCTACTTTTTTTTTAAGCTACTGACTTTTAAAAAAACATTTTTTTAGGTGAAACACCGCTTTAAGTAGGTTAAAGTCTATATCTAAATCAATGTCTATTTGTTCTGAATAGTGACTGGGTAAACTAGGGGGGCTATCAGGAACTATTTCTGAGGAGGAATCATGAAGGTCTATAACAAACAATACTGTTTCCTGGTCAGAAGGTTCATGGTTTAGTTTATTTAGCTTTCATGTTAAAAAATCTTTTAAAAGTGAGGTTCCTGATAAATTTGTTCAGATCCTTAAATAACAGAAAGGAATTGTGTAGTGTGGTCGGGGTGAAACTGAGACCCCTGCACAACAAGGAGATTTCTTCTGATGACAGTATATGAGGATAAGTTGAACCGTTTTACATTCACCACTGCTTGTCCTTGGCACTTATTAGATCTTTTTTTTTTTTTCATCCCCCTGCATCCTCTTCTGTGTATTTTTTCTTTTTAATCTGTGTTTTGGGTGGGGGCTGACTTCTAACAAAGAAAGGAAAGATGAAGTGGATGGTATTTCACCCCTGTTGAAATCGTCAATTAATATATTGGTTTCTGTGGTAGATGGCAGAGACTGATGGCTGCCTGGGTCACTGATCTGGGACCTACTGGTGACTTCATGTGTAGAGACCATTCCCGAAGAGAGAGTTGCTAGAGACTGAGGTGGGCTGTTGGTAGCTGAATCTATGGGCTTGTTTGGCAAAGGGGAAGATGTAAAAGGGTTAGGGTAATTTGGATGCGAGTGTGAATCTCGGGCTGTAGATGGCTTTAGATTGGAGTGAGGCATATGGTTATTGGGGAGATGTGCTTTTGGAGGTGCTCTTAGGATGAAAGATTTTTTGTGTTGGGAATGTTTTTTTGTGTTATTTTATGTCTAGATTGTTTCATAACATTTTGCCAGTGTTTGGAATTAGCTGTTGCAGCAATAGGTGTATGCTCCCGTACACACGGTCGGAAATTCCGACCACAAAATCCATCCGTTTTTTTCTGACAGATTTTGTCCGAAACTGGTGTTGCATACACACGGTCGGACAAAGTTGTCGGAAAATATCATCGTTCCAAACCTGGTGACGTTCATTGCATACTACGCAACTACGTAGAGGCTAGTAGCCAATAGCTTTGGTCTCGTAATTTGATCTGAGCATGCATGGCACTTTGTCCGGAATTCCCTACACACGATCGGAAAAAGTCAGATCGGATTTTGTTGTCGGAAAATTTGAGATCCTGCTCTAAAAAATTTTCAGTCGGAAATTCCGACGGAAAAAGCCCGCTCGAGCCCACACACGATCAGATTTTCCGACGACATAATCGATCTGACTTTCTCTATCGGAATATCCAACCGTGTGTACGGGGCAGACTGGGAAAAACACTGGAATATCCTAGTACGGGACCCCCCACCTTAACCCAGTCATTCTAGACCAGTGATGGCAAACCTTGGCACTCCAGATGTTTTGGAACTACATTTCCCATGATGTTCAACTACACTGCAGAGTGCATGAGCATCATGAGAAATGTTGTTCCCAAACATCTAGGGTGCCCAGGTTCACCATCACTGTCCTAGACAAACCAAAATTCACCTACAGGAGAGCTTCCACGCTCAAAAATAAAGTATGCACCTAATAAATTGAAGGAGAACAAAAATGCCATATGTCTGTTCCCACTAAAGGGGATGTATCGATGTTGCAAAGCATTGTGCAAAACCTGTGACTTTGTCAAACATGGAGGAAAAAGTTTTACACACAAAGGTATAACATACAACATAGGATTACTTTTAGAAATGCACTACCGATTATGTAGTGTATTGTCCCATTGGTCCATGCAAGCTGTTATATGTTTGAGGCATTAGACCCCCCTTTGGGGAACATCACCATTTTGTAGAAGAGGGCTGTGATAAACCTAATGTACCACAACATTATTTGGAGGTTCACAATCAATTTACTGCAGGCCTACAGGTTTGGATCATTGAAGCGGTCCCTAAAAATCTATCTGCAGCAGAAAGTTTTTCCAGATTGTGTCAATGTGAAGCTTTATGGATATATACATTAGACGCCCAAACACAAACATAAATATATAATACAGTATATCTTTTTTTTGGGCATCATTTTATATAGTTATTGGCTATGATGGTTTTGCATTCTACTAGTAGAATCCCAATAGAGCAGACATTCCTTTGGCTAATCTTTTTATCTTTATTACCATTATTTTCAGGGTTACTATATACTTTTTTATATAATACACAAAAAAGTTTTTAATTGGAATCATCAAGACCTCTCACTTTAAGTACAGTCATTCGTGTTTAATTTTAAATTAAAACTAATGTCCTTCTATTTTTTATATACAGTATCCCACAAAAGTGAGTACACCCCTCACATTTTTGTAAATATTTTATTATACCTTTTTATGTGACAACACTGAAGAAATTACACTTTGCTACAATGTAAGGTAGTGAGTGTACAGCTTGTATAACAGTGTGAATTTGCTGTCCCCCTCAAAATAACTCAATACACAGCAATTAATGTCTAAACCGCTGGCAACAAAAGTGAGTACACCCCTAAGTGAAAATGTCCAATTAGCCATTTTCCCACCCTGGTGTCATGTGACTCATTCGTTTTACAAGGTCTCAGGTGTGAATGGGGAGCAGGTGTGATAAATTTGGTGTTATCACGCTCACTCTCTCATACTGGTCACTAAAAGTTCAACATGGCAAAGAACTCTGAGGATCTGAATTGTTGCGCTACATAAAGATGGCCTAGGCTATAAGAAGATTGCCAAGACCCTGAAACTGAGCTGCAGCTTGGTGGCCAAGACCATACAGCGGTTTAACAGGACAGGTTCCACTCAGAACAGGCCTTGCCATGGTTGGCCAAATAAGTTGAGTGCATGGGCTCAGTGTTAGGTGAGGAGTACAAAGACAAGTGTGTCTTGCCTACAGTCAAGCATGGTGGTGGGAGTATCATGGTCTGGGTCTGAATGAGTGCTGCCGACACTGAGGAGCTACAGTTCATTGAGGGAACCATGAATGCCAACATGTACTGTGACATACTGAAGCAGGGCATGATCCCCTCCCCTCAGAGACTGGGCCACAGGGCAGTATTCCAACATAACGACCCCAAACACACCTCCAAAATGACCACTGCCTTGCTAAAGAGGGTAGAGGCTGAGGGTAAAGGTAATGGACTTGCCAAGCATGTCTCCAGACCTAAACCCTATTGAGCATCTGTGGGGCATTCTCAAACGGAAGGTGGAGGAGCGCAAGGTCTCTAATATCCACCAGCTCCGTGATGTCGTCATGGAGGAGTGAAAGAGGACTCCAGTTGTAACCTGTAAAGCTCTGGTGAACTCCATGCCCAAGAGGGTTAAGACAGTGCTGGAAAATAATGGTGGCCACACAAAATATTTGGGCCCAATTTGGACATTTTCACTTGGGGTGTACTCACTTTCGTTGCCAGCGGTTTAGACATTAATGGCTGTGTGAGTTATTTTGAGGGGACAGAACATTTACACTGTTATACAAGCTGTTCACTCACTACTTTACATTGTAGCAAAATGTAATTTCTTCAGTGTTGTCACATGAAAAGATATAGTAAAATATTTACAAAAATGTGAGGGGTGTACTCACTTTTGTGAGATACTGTATATACAAAGTTTTATTAGATATCTGTACAATAGTACTTTTATTCCATATATATTTTTATTTTATTGTATGACATTTTACACAAAAAAATATATATCCCTGTATTAACATGCACTACATGTTCATTATGGATGTTTTTATCTATAAGTGTCCCGTTTTGAGTGCCTGTTGTGTGACAGGTTATGAATTTCTATGCACTAACATCAATGGATTTTTCATGAACATTATTTGATCTTATTGTCTATTACATTCTAATCCTGTGCGGTTGCATTTGTTTTTTTTTTTCCCCTCAATCTCTTACCTACTGTAACTCCCTAGAATATTAGCCTTTTTATTATTTGATTGATTTACAACATTCTAATTGATATATGTAAAAACACCCATACCAACATAAGTACAATAAACAGAAATTTAGGTTTAATTAGTGTCAATCATAACGTTATACAATGGTGAGAACATGCCAACACCTATGGTGCAACTTTACTGTAATATATTATCATGCCTTTGTGTTATGTATTGCATGTTATTTCCAGACCTCCAGGGTTCTGTTATAGCAATTGAGATTGCTAACATAAGTACAATAAACAGAAATTTAGGTTTAATATTTGTGCATGATACAGATACATACATTTTTAAAATATGGATTTGCTGAAAGAGTTACTGTTATTTAGGGATCAATAGATGCCTAAGAGATGAATAACTCTAATAATACTGGTGATAATATTTGCAATGTGGTCACCTCTGAAATGCATTCATATAGTCAGAAAGTTGCAGGAGACTGGCAGAAGTAAGATACAACAAGTGATAGATTAAGTATAATATATATATATTTTTTAAAGGCAGTTGATAATGATACAGGGTACCTAGTAAGTTATTTTTTTACATGGCCAAAATGGTCCATGGTATGGCAAGTATCTTGCGTAAAAAAAAAACTCAGGTGTGTGCGGACAGCCAGGGATGGGAAACTTGTGCAAAGCAAACAGCAGCCGCAGCTGTGCTCTGGTGTTTGGAAGTTATCTCACAGGTAACGATTACCTGCAGTTAGGAACAAATGATAGTCGAAATCTGCCTACCAACGTTTTTGGCTGTGTTTTTCTTAATAACAAAAAAGCCTAATCCCTCTTTTTTACAGCAGCAGAAAGCCACTCCCTTCTTCTTCTGCTACATCATTATTGTTGTCCCCAAAGGAAATTCTAACTTTTTGTTTAAATAAACTTGCAGCATCAGAGGATGAATCTAGTTCAGAGATTGTACAGGGATGAAGAACATGTATAGCATTCATGTTTCCTGATAATAGTAATTTGAGATGACTGGTTTTGGGCAGTTTCACAACAGGACCAACAGGTCAACTTGTAGGAAGCGATAGCATCCTTTCCCCCTAGGAAGTCTCCTGGGTTAGACGGTCTGCCCTCTGAGTGGTATAATACTTTCAGGGGAGGAATGGCTAAACTATTACTTAAGGTGTTTAATGCGGCGAGATTGGAGGGTAGGCTACCGCCTTCTATGAGAGAGGCACTGGTGGTCCTGATCCCTAAGAACCCAAAACAGTGTGATTCCTACCGTCCGATCTCGTTGATGAACGTTGACAAAAATATTAGCCAAAATACTTGCAAGTAGGCTTCAGGTGGTCATAACAAAGCTGGTAGACGCGGATCAGACAGGGTTCATTCATGGGAGGTGTGCACAGATGATTATTAGAAGACTGTTTGTGAATTTACAAACGATGTATGACAACTGTGGAACTAGGGTAGTGGCCTTCCTGAATACAAAGAAGACCTTTTCCTTCTCCTGGAGACATACGGTTTTGGGCCGGTCTTCGTGTCATGGGTGCGATTGCTATACACTGACCCGTTGGTCAGATTGAGGGTTAACGGAATCATCTCAGACTCCTTTCCCATCTTAAGAGGGACCAGGCAGGGGTGCCCTTTGTCCCCCTTCCTGTTCGCTCTGGCCATTGAACCCCTGGCGGTTCGGATTCGCAGTTCTCAGGGACTGACGGGATTTAGGATAGGGGAGTTTGAAGAGCGCATCTCGCTTTATGCGGATGATATGTTGCTCTACTTGCAAGATCCGGGGCCCTCACTTTCAGAGGCCTTCCACTTGGTCCAGGAATTTGGAGACTATTCTGGCTTTAGGATTAATTGGACCAAGTCCTCTCTCTTCCCTGTTGATGAGGATATGGCAGTCCCATTGGACAGTCCCATCCCCTTGTCTAGCTCGTTCTGTTACCTGGGGATTGAGGTTAAGTTGCCTATCTCCAGTTTTCTGGAAACGAATCTCACACCGGTAGTGACGAATTTTCGGGAAAAGGTGCAGAGATGGCGCAACTTACCACTGACGCTTTTGGTAAGGATAAATCTCTTTTAAAATGATTTTTTTGCCCAAGTTTCTTTATGTCCTCTCAAACTCCCCTGTATTTGTGACTTTGAGGGTATTTAAGAACATTGACTCTATTATTGTAAGCTTTTTGTGGGGATCAAAGGCCCCCAGAGTGTCTCTGGCAGTACTTAAACTACCAATTACATTAGGGGGAATGGCGCTCCCTGATCTGCGAGCATACTTTATGGCCTCGCAGTTGTCCTTTCTGCATTGGAGGCTCTTCCCACAGACGCCTAATGCCACGGCTCTCCTGGAGGCGGCGGTTGTCACCTCGCAGGAGACTTTACAGAATCTCCTCTACAGAAAGAGGCACCGGGGAGGAAGGTAGGATCGGTGATGGCACTCCAGGGGAAGATCTTCCATATCTGTTCAAAATGGAGGAAAGATGGACCCCTGTGGATGTCCCCAAATAGCCCACTTTGGTATAATAAGACGCTGGGGGAATTTCAGAAGCTGCCGGATGGACAAAGAACCTGGGCTAAGTGTGGTATAAAATATTTACATCAAATTTGTCAGGACGACCGGTTGTGTACTTATGAGCAGTTGAGGGAAAGGTTTGAGATACCTAGAACTTAAAATTTTATGATATGCTCAGCTCGCCCATTCTGTGCAGGTGCAGTTTGGGGGAGAGGAGATTGTGGTGAAAAATACAGGGCTGGAAGAGGTTCTTATAGACCCAGATCCTGCAAAAAGAATATCTAGATACTATGGTGCAGTTGGCCCGGGGATCAGGTACTCAACTGATAAATCTAGGACTCGCTGGAGAGAGTTGGTTCCGGAGCTGTCTGATGAGATGTGGATGGAGGTGCTTGACACGTACTTAGTGTCGGTTATCTCCTCTACAGATAAGATGATTCAGTTCCCCTATCTGCATCAGCAATACTATACCCCGGCTAGACTCCACCGAATGCAGAGGAGGGAAAATGCAACTTGCCATAAATGTAGGGGGGCAGAGGGCACGTTCATACATATGGTGTGGGAATGTGACCGAATAAGGCCACTGTGGTCTCAGGTGACAGATTTTATCTCAGAACAGTTCAAATTACCTAACATATGCTCACCCTTGATGTATTTGGACAGGAAGAAATTAATCAATATCCAAAAATATTTCTCAGGATCTTGTTTTTTGGAGTAAAAAAACTGGTTGCTAGAAGGTGGATATATGAAGATAGAGGGGCTCCCAAGAAGTTCAGGAAGGTTTGGTTTCGGTGGGTGGATTCCCAGAGTACGATGGAGGAGACTGACTGAGATGTGTGACTTGGATCTACCTGTGTCAGTATAGAGCAGTGCTCGACAAATCCCGGTCGCCAGGTCGCATTGGCTACTAGAATTAGCGACCTGGCGCCTGGGGCAGCACAGCTGGGGGTATCCGGTCTCCCATAGTGCACCCCCCCGCACGCGCGATCGCGATGGGCCGCACCGGCTGGTAATTGAGGCCCCGGCTTTGCGGCCTTGTGCAGTCCTATGGTACCTTCTAGAATCTGGCGCCCTCTTGTGGTGGCCGTTGGTATGACACCCAGCAATGCTAATGGAGCCATTTTGTTTTCACTGCCTGCCCATCTCCTTCACTTAAAACCCCCAAACTTCATATATATATTTTTTTCTAACACCCTAGAGAATAAAATGGCGGTTGTTGCAATACTTTCTGTCACACTGTATTTGCGCAGCGGACTTGCAAGCGCAATTTTTTGGGAAAAAATATTTTTTTTAATAAAAAAGATAACACAACAGTAAAGTTTGCCCAATTTTTTTTTTATATTGTGAAAGATAATGTTACGGCGAGTAAATTGATACCAAACATGTCGCGCTTCAAAATTGTGCCCGCTCGTGGAATGGCGACAAACTTTTACCCTTTAAAATCTCCATAGGTGACGTTTAAAATTCTACAGGTTGCATGTTTTGAGTTACAGAGGAGGTCTAGGGCTAGAATTTATTGCTCTCGCTCTACCGATCACGGCAATACCTCACATGTGTGGTTTGAACACCGCTTTCATATGCGGGCACTACTCACGCATGCGTTTTGCTTCTGCAAACAAGCTCTGTGGGACGGGCGCGTTTAAAATTATTATTTTTTTTCTTATTTATTTGAACTTTTAATTTTTTCACTGTTCTTTTGAAAAAAAAAAATGTATTCCTATTACAAGGAATGTAAACACCCCTTGTAATAGAAAAAAGCATGACAGGACCTCTTAAATATGAGATCTGGGGTCAAAAAGACCTCGGATCTCATATTTACACTAAAATGCAAAAAAAAAAAAATTGCCATTTGAAAAAAATAATAAAATGTCCCTTTTTAAGAGCTATGGGCGGAAGTGACGATTTGAAGTCGCTTCTGCCCTGCAATGACTTGGAGACAAGGCGGGGGCCATCTTCCCCTCACTCGTCTCCATGTCGTTAAAAAAAAAAAAGAAAAAAAAAAAAAAGAAAACCTGGCTCCCAACTTTTTTTAGCTGGCTCCTAGATTCCAAGCAAATTTGTCAAGCCCTGGTATAGAGGACTGTTATGTGAGCACTAATATGGGAGATAAGGATGCAAGTAGTGTAGTAGTCCAGTATACCTATGCAAGAAGTGAAGAGCAGACGTGTTGGGGGGGATGGGGAGCTGGAGCTAACTGGTACGGGAGGGGGTGGGGTAAGGGAAATAACGTAAAAAAAAAAAAAAAACACTACTTTTGGGTAACAGTGGAGATGTAATTGGTCGGGAGCTCGGGTGTGTATTTCCTGAATATTATATGCTGCCAGTAATACTTTGTTACCTGATTGATAATCTGTTGGTTATACTGTATGTTTGTTTTGAATTTGTGCGAAATAAAAAACTTGTTTAAAAAAAAAAAAAAACAGGTCAACTTGTAGGGTATTGGCTGTCTGTGTATACTCCACTATTTTTATAACTATTCTTTTAACTTGTGAGTATCAACCAGAAACCTGTCTGTCATGATAGGGATTTCCCTCAAAATAATATGATTCTCTGTTACTGCATTTGTTTTCATTGGAGAGATCTGTGCTCTTTCAGTCTAGTGGGGACACCAATTTAAAATAAAAACATGACCTACATTTTAACAGTTTGCACTATTACAAACAAGATTAGCAATAATTTCAGAAGTTAATGTTTTTGGGGACAGAAGCCTATAGAATGTATATGGTTACTCCAATTTTTTTTAATGAATCTTGTTATCCTTCTAATTCACACCAAGGTGATTTTGTCCTAGTAGTAATACCCACTGATAAACAGGTACAAATAAAGTGACTGAATGCTGTGTAGCACAGTGACAAAAAAGTCCCTCTGTAAAGTGGCAAATATTGGGTATTTCAACATAAAGGCTTACCAGAGGATATGTGACTCTCCAAATGATTAGTCAGAAAGCTTTTGGTTTATATAACTTTGTGGTCACTATGGAATGGAGCTTTACCCCTCTCCTCTTCATCTCTCCTCCAGAGGCCACATACACTGGCGAAAATAATTATTTGATCCCCTGCAGATTTTGTAAGTTTGCCCACTTACAATGAAACAAAGAATCTAAAAGTGTTATCATAGGTTTATTTTAAATGATAGAGACAGAATATCAACCAGAAATCCAGAAAAAACACATGCTACAAATGTTCTAAATTGAATTGCAGTTCAATGAGTAAAATAATTAATTGATCCCCTACCAACCAACAATAATTCTGGCTCCCACAGACTGGCTACAGTTTGTGGTACACAGATTAGTCCTGTCAATTTAAGAAGGTGCTTCTAACGACAACATGTTATGAGTATAAAAGACACCTGTCCACAGAATCTTTTTTTCCATTCAAACCTCACCATCATGAGCAAGAGCAAGGAGCTGTCAAATAACTCCAGGGAATGTCAAAGCAGTTCAGGATCAAGATTGTAGACCCGCACAAGGCTGGAATGGGCTACAAAACCATCAGCAAGAACCCTGGTGCGAAGCAGAAAACTGTTGGGAGTGATTATTTGCAAATGGAAAAAATGCAAAATAACCATCATTCACCCTTGGTCTGGAGCTCCATGCAAGATTTCACCTCATAGAGGAAGGATGATCATGAGAAAAGTGAGGGATCAGCCCAGCACTACACTGGAGGACCTTGTGAATGATCTTAAGGCAGTTGAGACTACAGACACCAAACAAAACATTGGTAACACAATACGCCGCCATGTATTAAAATCCTCCAGCTTCCGCAAGGTCCCCCTCCTCAGGAAGGCACATGTACAGGCCTTCCTGAAGTTTGCCAATGAACATCTAAATAATTCAGAGAAGGATTGGGAGAAAGTGTTGTGATCCGACTGGACCAAAATTGAGCTCTTTGGCATTAACTCGACTTGCCTACAGTCAAGCACAGAGGTGGAAACATTATGCTTTGGGGCTGTTTTTCTGCTAAAAGTACAGACCAATTTTGCCGCATTGAGGGGCCATTTATTGTAAAATCTTGGATGAGAATTGTCTTCTCTTAGCCAGAAAAGAAGATGGTTGTGAATGTGACTTCCAGCATGACAATGACCCAAAACATACCGCCAAGGCAACAAAGAAGTGGCTCAAGAATAGGCTAATAGATAAATAGATAAAAAGCCTTCTGTGTGCAGCAGCACCCCTTAGCCCCCCTAATACTTATCTGAGCTCCCTTTGGTCCAGTGATGTTGCACAAGAGACTCAGCTGTTCGAGATTCTCCCTCCTCATTGGCTGAGACAGTGGCGAAGTGCCATTGGCTTCCACTGTTGTCAATCAAAGTCAGTGAGCCAGTGAAGAGAGACAGGGTCGAGGCCAGGCCACAGTTTCATGTTTGAATGGATACGTGGAGCTGCGGCCCGGTTCAGGTGCCCCCATAGAAAGCTGCTTGCTGTGGGGGCAATCAACAGGAGGGAGGGGCCTGGAGAGCTGAAGGGGGACCTGAGAAGAGGAGGATCGGGGCTGCTCTGTGCAAAACCCCTGCACAGAGCAGGTAAGTATAACATGTTTGTTGTTTTGAAACAAACAAAAAAAATAAAAACAAGACTTTAGTATCACTTTAATGTCATGGGGTGGCCTAGCCAGTCCCCAGACCTTAATCTTATAGAAAATTTATGGGGAGGGAGCCAAGATCTGTGAAGAGTGGACCGAAATACCTCCTGAGATGTGTGCAAACCAACTACAAGAAACGTCTTACCTCTGTGCTTGTCAACAAGGGTTTCTCCACCAAGTAGTAGGTCTTGTTTTGCTTGGGGATCAAATGCTTATTTTTCTCACTGAACTGCAACTCAATTTATAACATTTGTATCATGTTTTTTTTCTGGATTTTTGGTTGATATTTTGTCTCATTTAAAATATACCTATGATAACGATTCTAGACCGTTCACTTCTTGTAAGTGGCCAAATGTACAAAATCTGCAGGGGATCAAATAATTTTTTTCCCCACTGTGTATAAGAAACGAAGAATGAGCCCCACTCCAAATAGTGTGAAATCCAAGGATAAAACACTTGCATACAAAAGCTGCATACAGCACGATTATAAAAAAACACAACTCCCAGAATTCTGAGTACAAGTAGCGAACTTATCCAAGTGGTTTGAATAAGCTGTGAAACGTCTTCAAGATTACAGAACAAGCCCAGTTGAATGTGACAAACTACTACTAAAATACGTCAAGTCGTAACTAGAAGTTTTTTGTGACTTTTTTCACATAATTAGCATCTTGATTTTTGCAGGTTTCATTTTTAAATTTATGAAATTTAAATCTAAACTTTCTAAGGTAATCCACTTAAAGCGGGGTGACACTGTCTGTAATGTTTTTTTTTTTTTTTTTTGTACAATGAGAAGGATTAGGAGTTGTAAATTCATCACTCACTTGTTCCGTTTTGCAAGCAAACTGCTGACGGTTTTCGTCATAAAAACACTTATAAAAAATGTTGCTGCTGGGTGCCATCTTGCCTGTGGGCATGTGAAACCACACAGGCACCTTCTTCCTGGTTGGTGTTCTTCAGATGGCCCAGCATGCACCACCGTTATTGCGCCGATCTCGCGCGTGCGCAGTAGCGGCAAAGTGTAGCTCACGTTCGCCGAAATCTCACAAGATTTCGGCCACATCCGCACTGACTCCTGGGATCAATGACACCAGATCCCAGGAGACAGTGTGCCATGACGAGGATCGCCGCAGAGACCCCTCCCCCCCCCCCGAAGAGACAGAGCAGCAAATACAAGGTAAGTAAAAAAAAAACACGCCATTTAGTACTCTTTGCCTGATTTGGAAGGCAAAGAGATTTACTAAATAAAGTGTGTGCAGAACCGCTTTAAGAGTTAAATACAGCATGATTATCTGAGTTAAAATAACTCATGTGGTATTCATCTCAGGAATGCAGGGAGTATTGCTATTTTTAACCACTAGCTGACCGCCCACTGTCAAATGACGGCGGGACGGTTCAGCTACTGTGGCGGGACGCCGTCATATGACGTCGTCTACAATTTCGCCACTGGGGGGCACGCGCGCGCGCCGCGTAGCTGGGGCCTCGGTGCGCGTGCCCGGCGGTCGCGATGACCGCCAGGCACCCGCGATTGCCCGGTAATCGAGCAGGACGGGGATCGGTGTGTGTAAACACACAGATCCACGTCCTGTCAGAGGAGAGGAGACCGATGGTGTGTCCCTTGTACATAGGGACACCGATCGGTCTCCTCCCCCAGTCAGTCCCCCCTCCCCCCACAGTAAGAATCACCAAGATAGGGTACACATTAACCCCTGCAGCGCCCCCTAGCGTTAACCCCTTCCCTGCCAGTCACATTTATACAGTAATCAATGCATTTTTATAGCACGGATCGCTGTATAAATGTGAATGGTCCCAAAAATGAGTCAAAAGTGTCCGAAGTGTCCGCCGCAATGTCGCAGTCACGATAAAAATCGCAAATCGCCGCCATTACTAGTAAAAAAAAAAATAATAATAAAAATGCTAAAAATCTATCCCCTATTTTGTAGACGCTATAACTTTTGCGCAAACCAATCAATATACGCTTATTGCGATTTTTTTTTACCAAAAATATGTAGAAGAATACGTATCGGCCTAAACTGAGGAAAAAATTTGTTTAAAAAAAAAAAAAAAAATTGGATATTTATTATAATAAATAGTAAAAAATATTATGTTTTTTCAAACTTGTCCCTCTTCTTTTGTTTATAGCGCAAGAAATAAAAACCGCAGAGGTGATCAAATACCACCAAAATAAAGCTCTATCTGTGGGGGAAAAAATGATAAAAATTTTATTTGGGTACAGCGTTGCATGACCGCGCATTTGTCATTCAAAATGCGACAGCGCTGAAAGCTGAAAAATGGCTTGGTCAGTAAGGAGGTGTTCGTGGCTGGTAGGCAAGTAGTTAAGAGACTCTTGGATGTGCATCTTGAAGATCACAACATACTGGGATATAGGAAATGATTATGGGCGCTGACAGACGTGCACCTACACAGATTAAACTGGATGGACTATTGTCTTTATTCAACCTTACCTACTATGAAACTATGAATGTGCAAGTCACAAAAAAAGCGCAAGTTAAATACCCCATGAGTTAATTTTTGTGGTTTTTAACGTGTGTTTTTGTATTTTTATCACAGACTGGCTGCTAAATGTGAAAGTTCACCTCAGGGCTGCTGGATGTTAAGGAGCTGTTGTCAACAACCAGTGACTCATCCTTGCAGAATGAAAACAAAAGCAACAACAGCAAAAAAAATAAACTGCATGCGGCTTCCCCCCAATCCATAGCAGGCCCTTAGGGTCTGGTATATATTTTGTGGGGGGTTGTCATGACAAAAGGTGCCCCCTAAAATGCATACCAGATGCGTAACAAAGCATGCAGCCCATCAGGCCAGAAAAGGGGATGGGGGGGGGTGAGTGTGCGGCCTTCTTCTCCTGAACCATACCAGGCCACATGCTCTCAACATGAAGGAATGCTTTGCCAGGGAGGAACCACCCCTGGTAAAGCATTTCTTTCCCCCATGTTGGTGAAGACAAGGGCCTCTTTCTCACAGCCCTGGCCCAGTGGTTATGGGGGTGTGGAGGGGGTGACTTTAATCTCTTTAATAAGGGAGCCTCCAGAAATTAGCTGCTGAGAGGTTTGCCTTTTAAATGTTTCAAGTCATCCGGTCATCTAAGTATTTTTGGGGGGTTTTACCTTTTGTTTTTGTGGGCCTGTTGTGGTTATGTTTGCTATGTTGTTGCCAATTTATTTCTTGGGGGCATGCCAAGGTCTTTGACTGCCCTGTGTCCTTATACTCTACAAATAAGGGAATTTTGACTTACCTGTAAATTCCTTATCTTGGAGTGCAGAACAGGACACAAGATCTTTCCATCCATTCCTGTGGTCACTCGTAATTGCGTGCCACAAAACTGGGGTCTCACAGAATGGGCGGGGTAATAGGAGAGTGCACTAGGGTGGCTCTAGCAAAGGTAAGGAATTTACAGATAAGTTAAAAAAAAAATTCAACCACATATTGGTGTGAAGGATTCCTAAAAATGGTCAGGGGCATATACTGGACAAGTGCTGAGCTACATTTTACAAGCAGAGGGGTCATTTTACAAAAAAAACTGATCATTTATTGCAAAGTTGTCTCAGTTGTACACTACTTCCTTTTCCACCTATCTGTAAATGGATACATTTGTCTTCAGGTCTGCTGCTAACTATTTGAAGCATGCTATTCATTTGTTTAATAGCTATTTGATACAAGCACTAGAGAAAACTGAGATTTGAACAGGATTACAGCAATATGGACATCATGATTGTGCTTGTACGTTCACTATTTACAGGTCAGGCAATTCCTAATGTACTGCAGTTCAGCATTGTAATTACATGTCAAGTAACATAAAAATAGATTTGGATAATGCCTAAATCTGCTGAATCTTTCACTGCTTAAGGGTTTGGTTTAATATTGTATACTGTATGATCTTTTACTGTTGTCCTTATTTAAACCCCATAGGACTTTGATCGGCTTAATAACTCTGCACTGTAACGTCACTGTCCTATCATCTTTTATACATAACAGAGCCCAAAAGGCAAATGTGGTTAATTATAAAAAATCACCCGAGGAAATTGTGTCTTAAATATATTTTATAAATTTTCACTAAAACATGTGGTCCTAAACTATTTAATACAGATGAATGCATTTTGTCAAAAATAGAACACATAAATAAAAACTGAAGTATAGAAACTAAAATTAAAATGTTGCTCTTGTTCATAGCAACCAATCAGATTTCTGATTACTGTCATTTCTTTAAATCAAATTACTAAATGAAAACTATAATTCTTAATTTTTTTAAAATCTGCACATTTTTGAAATGAATTGAATGTTCCCTCATAGTCATTAGCATGAACCGTGCTACCTACAGACTGCATTTATACAGGAAATGGTTTGAGGTTTTGTAAATATTTCATGATAAGCATTGATTTTTGTATAACAACAAAAATGATGCAAAAAAAAAAAATCTGACTCAAACCCAAAAATGTTTGTACCATATTGTATACACACAAAAGATGACAAGTTGTTTAAAACTCATCATGCTCATAAAGTGGATAGCACTGTAATATTGCAGTGCCAGTGTGCTGAGGCTGATGCTAAATAAGGAAAAAATCTGTAAAGAATTGATATATTCTTCCAGCATTGGCATTGGTTTACTCTGTGTGTGTTCTGATTTTGTCCGAAATTGAGCTACATACTGGTAGGATAGTCATATCCTTCTTAAAAAGATGTTCTTGTGCAACACACAAACATATATATATATATATATATATATATATATATATATATATATATATATATATATATATATATATATATATATATATATATATATATATATAACATATACACACATACACACATACACACACACACACACACACACACACGACAGACACATGTACATATTGTGTTTGACTGGTCATTTCTGGAAGTAAGATGACAAAACAATTATTATAATGAATGACTCCTAATCCCCTCCTAAGAAATAATTATGTAACAGTCTAGGTTGATGAAGGGAATGAAAAACAAAAGACCCTTTACCATGTCTTTCGTTCTTCCATAAATTTAGATGTCTACATTTCTTAATAGGAAAAAAATGTGCTGGTCTTCTTTTTTTGTATATGAGACATCCGCTATCTGATGCCTACATTATATTTAATTATGATGCTAAGCATAAGCAATATTACTCAGCTTAGTAAAACATCCTACGATCATTAAGTGGCAAGTTATTTTTTGTTTCACTTATATAAAAAATAATATTATATTCAGAAAATATGTAGCTGGAGCTTTAGAAATTATCTCTGACACAAATCATTTTTTTTTCATGTTAATATGAACACCGACCTGCAGAAATACACACAAACATAAATAAACCTTTGGTATATTTAAACTATGAAAGATGCATGCATATGCAGCGAAGTAAAAACAAATGTAAGGCAAACTATTTAATGTTAGTTATTTTGTTATGATTTATTGTTTTTATGTCTGTATTGTTACACATAATATTTAAATTATTTTTCAATTAACAAATTGCAGGTACAGAATTTTGTATTTAGGATCTATTTATTTTTATTTTTTTCATAAGGTAATGCTTTAATTGGTATGTATAAAATATATAAAATCGCATATCAAAACTAGCCACGGCTTTTCCGCAGTCTCTAAAAAATGTTGTTTTTCATTGCCTAACAGCACCTCAAAAAATTCCATAAGTTATGTTTCCTTTTTTTTTAAGATGTTTGGGTGTGTGCAGTATGTATATATTTATATATTTTTCTGAAGGGCATGGCTTTTTCTGAGGCGTGTCTCATTTATGACATTCAGCTGCTGAGTTTTATTACAGTTTTTCAAGGCAAATACTAAAAAGTTATTTTTATTAAATTAAATAATTTCAGGCATATCTTATATACATTAGACCTATTGCAGCTATATTGCAGATTGTGGATATGTTTATTATACTACTTGGACTGAATTGAGTGGAATTAATCTTCATATTATGCCTATCAAGGGCCACCCATACTTGATCCCATGACCCCCCCCCCCCAGAAAAAAAAAAAAAAAAGATTTAAGCACTGCAGTGCATTTTAGTAGCAATTGCAGGTTTCAATGTTTTATTCCAGAAAATGGAGCCCTGAAACTTTTCCTGAAGTACCAAGCAGAAAAATTTCATGACAAAGTGTAGCCTTTGTAAATTTCTTTATATAGTAGGCGGAAAAGCAGTTCATACTGTTACATGTGCTCTTTATTGCACAATTTGGGTGTGTTGTTTAGAAGATGCTTGTCAGGTCTTTAATGGGTAACTCCACTTTTGTGGGGGTAAAAAAGTAGCAAGCAAAGAAAATATTATGTAACCATGTACAATTGCGACACAAGTCATATTGTAAATAAATGATATTAAAAATTACCTTTCCTTGTCAATCTGCAGCCACTGTATTTTTCTGAAAATGCAATATGGCTACCTACAGGTGTTCTGCACAGAATGTGTACAGAATGTCCCCCAGAAACAACATTTCCTGCTTGTATGATTGGCTCACTGGTTTTACCAGAAGTCTGCACTAAGATACAAGTAAGATTTCAGGCATCCATTGCAACAACTTTTATTTTTTTATTTTTTTTTGTGAGATACTCCCAGTAGTAAATCATGTCTAAAGGGATGCAGGCCCAGAAGCTTTCCTCATTGGTGCCCTGCAGGTGCTGCAGCTGATTGAGTCTAATTGGAGTGGTTTCAGATTTATCACTTTCCCACATGGACACAAACACACAAGGATTTCTTCGGAAAAAAAAACTATTGTGCCACTCATGGCCATCATCTCTGTTGTATATGTTTGGAAAAAAGAAAATAACTATTTCGGACAGTACAGGCCACACACGGAGTAAACAATTTGTACTATAAAATTATACAATTTATTAGATAACAATCTTAAGAGTTGATGCAATATGTATGCATTTGAATACGGTAATTAAAAACGTAGTGCTGATAGAATTCACTGTGTATATTTATACACCAGAAAAGAATGCTGGTAAGGTAGGTCTTTTATATTCCGATGCATTTCGCTAGACTTTACTTCATCAGGGCACATGAAGACAATACAGCACTCATCTCGGCACAGAGTAGCACCAGCACAATAGCTCCCTGGGCAGGCGCTGGAACATCAACAGAGCCCCACCAAATGCAGGTCAACCACAGAAGGTCATTAGGACATATATGTATAAGGACACCCCATTATGCGTCCAAAAGATAGATAAGGTGTCCTCAGTATCTCGTGTAAGCCCACTATTGATTCATCCATAGCATATGAAGGATTGGTATCAGACCAGATTCAATTTAGATAATCAAAGGATCAATGGACTAGAAGCTCTTCTAGAGGTTTTCAAATCGAACGTGGCCATCCACATTTATGCCCAGGTAGAAAGAAAGGGTTTTATTTTTTCATCCAATATGCTTGCACTGGAGAGTAGTCCCAGTGTCCAGGTAGCTCGGTGGTCTGGCAGCGTGTGTCGTCCCTTTAAATTTTCCCACCTCCCGTCGCATGCAAGGACAGTTGGGTAGTACAAAGTATATACAATGGAATTACAAAAGTGAAAACAATCTTTACAAAAAGAATAATTGCATTATTTAAAGGTGCATTACCCAACAGTAATGCATACCTAGATATCCACAATGGCATAGCCCAGGAAAGAACATTCATTTCTTCAGAATAACAAAAGGTAGGAATCGGCAACAACGTTTGTTAAAATCATTGCAATGTACATAGATCATCCAGGGGGGAAATGTTACTCTTTAAGGACCGCAACATGCTAACCTCACGCTACAGCTTTGCAATTGAAGCAGGTTTCCCATTTCTAGAGAGAAAAGATTACAGACTTTTACAGCATGTTTACCAAGTTGTTGTCTGCTGAGTTGGGGAGAAGAAGCTCTAATGTTCAACAATGGTGGGTGTCTTACTACCGGCCCTCTGTGTCCTTAGGCTAGCCATACGTGAATTTTTTATTTTTTTATCAGCCAGAGGGATGATTGAAAAAAATGAATGGATTACCCCATCCACACAAACGAGGTGGATGGAAGAATCCTCCTCACTGTGCTATTGTATTCTGACAGCAGGGACAGTGACGGTTCTTAATTTGTTACATGTATCCCTGATAGGGTTGCATTTGTCATTGATGATGATTAATGTTTAAAGGTAATGCACAGACTCTTCATGTTTTTGTAAATATACATGTAAATAGGCCTGGTTCACACCTTTGCGTTCTTATGTTGTTTTTTGGAACGCACAAAAACGCATGTGTCAATGTAAAATGTTGGATTCAATGTAAACATGTATTTGAAAAAAATGATTGAAAAAAATGAGACATATCTGGTCTTCCTTGAGTTTCATTCGCTGTAATAGAATAATGGAAATGTGTAAAATGCACTAAAAAAGGACACAGATGTGAACCCAGGCAGAAATCAGCCTAATGCAAATCTTATCAATATTTACCATTTTAACCGGTTCCTGACCGCCTCGCGTACTGTGGCACAATGGCACCGCTGCGCGAAACCCCCTATATATATATATATAAACAGGGTTCCTTCACACAGCGGGCAGTCGCGATCGCCGCTGGCCACGGGCGATCGCGTGCACGAATGCCAGCACGGGGATTTGTGTGTAATCACACAAATCCCTGTCCTGTCAGAGGAGAGGAGACATGTCATTTGTTCCAAGTAAGTAGGAACAGCGAAATGTCTCCTCTCCTACTCAGTCCTATCCCCATACAGTTAGAACACAAATTTAACCCCTTGATCGCCCCCTAGTGATAACCCCTTCTCTACCAATGTAATTTACACAGTAATCAGTGCATTTTTTTATAGCACTGATCGCTGTATAAATGTCAGTGGTCCCAAAAATGTATCAAAAGTGTCCGATCTGTCCGACGCAATCTCACAATACCTCTAAAAATCGTAGATCACTGCCAATACTAGTAAAAATAAAAAATAAAAATGCCATAAATCTTTCCCATAGTTTGTAGATGCTATAACTTTTGCACAAACCAATCAATATATGCTTATTGCGATTTTTTTTATTTTTTTTTTACCAAAAATACATAGAAGAATATATATTGGCCTAAACTGATGAAGAAATTTGTTTTTTAAAAACATTTTTGGTGATATTTATTATAGCAAAAGTTAAAAAATATATACCGTATTTATCGGTGTATAACACGCACCCCAAGTTTAGGAGGGAATATTAAGGAAAATAACTTTTAGGAGGGAAGTTTAAGGAAAAAAACTTACATTTAAATGCCCATCATTGCAGCCTTGTCCAGTGTCCATCTGCAGCCTTGTCCATCATTGCAGCCTTGCCCAGTGCCTTTGCAGCCTTGCCCAGTGCCTTTGCAGCCTTGCCCAGTGCCTTTGCAGCCTTGCCCAGTGCCTTTTGCAGCCTTGCTCCTTCTCTCTAGCTGCTGATTTAAAATTGGCGCCGTGTAGAGAGGACGAGCGCCGCGTGACAACATACCGAAAGCTGCGTGTATTTTTGGCTACTCTCGGCTCCTCTCGCAGTCCCGCCCACCTCCACTGATTGCGAGAGGAGCCGAGCGCCGACAACATACAGAAATCCAAGTTCGGCTAGTCTCTGCTCTACTCGCAGTCAGGGGCGGGACTGCGAGAGGAGCCGAGAATAGCCGAACTTGGATTTCTTTATGTTGTCGGCGCTCGGCTCCTCTCGCAATCAGTGGAGGTGCGCGAGACTGCGAGAGGAGCCGAGACTAGCTGAAAATACACGCGGCTCCGCTCGCTCCCCTCTTAAAAATCAGCGGGAGATCGGTAGGGATCGGCGTATAACACGCATCCACGATTTTCCCCTGATTTTAAGGGGAAAAAAGTGCGTGTTATACGCCGATAAATACGGTGTATTATTTTTAAATTGTCACTCTTTTTATGTGTATAGCGCAAATAATAAAAACCGCAGAGGTGATCAAATACCTCCAAAAGAAAGCTCTGTTTGTGGTTAGAAAATTATGCAAATTTCGTTTGGGTACAGCATTGCATGACCATGCAATTACCAGTTATAGCAATGCAGTGCCAGATTGTAAAAAGTGCTCTGGTCAGGAAGGGGGTAAAACCTTCCGGGGCTGAAGTGATTAAAAATATTTTTTTCTGCTTGCACATGATTGGATGATAGCAGTCAGCAGAGCTTCTTATTCACTAGGCTAAGTGAAAATTCCAGTGCAAAGTGACCAGCCAATTTACCTTTAGTAAATCTACCCTTTTTGTATTTGCTAATCTACCCTGCCTCC
This sequence comes from Lithobates sylvaticus, assembly GCA_028564925.1. NCBI lineage: Eukaryota > Metazoa > Chordata > Amphibia > Anura > Ranidae > Lithobates > Lithobates sylvaticus. The sequence continues at coordinate 250,033,603 of CM053029.1, read as the reverse complement.
ATTGACTAATCTACAAATCTCTCCTATTAATACAACAACCAACAATAGAAAAGCAAACATGTAAAAATATGAAAGTCATATACGACTATAAGATAAACATAGCAGTAATGGCTGAAAATATGTAGCCTCCTAAAATATACAATACTTTTCCGTTTTAAAGCGTGTCTAAACCCAAGAAAAAAAACATAATGAATTCAGTTTACCAGTTCTCACATGTAGTGGCTGCATTAGTTTTATTTTTTAGGCCCCTAATTGTTACTTGGTTATCCCTCAATAGGACACTGTATTTCTGGCAAGATCAACAGTACTTTCTGTATTTGCTAAAAAAAATGTAGCCTAACAATTGTAAGCGAATGCAGCCACCATTTTTAAGGACTGGTAAGCTGCAATATATTTTATTTTTGTTATTCGGTCTAGTGAACTTTAGGTTAGAATCAAAAGCCTATTTTGATGTTAAAACAGGTATACCTTTTTAATGCTTGGCTCTCTGTTCCAATTTTGTATTTAAATGGAACAACTTTCTCTTAAGCAGTAATATATAAAATAGGACAAAACCTATTGTTTAATTAGTCGGAGTATATAAGATTTTAAGTTTCATTCATTCAGATGGGCATTCAATTAAGGTATAAAATAGCCATTTTCCCAGCGACCTGCCACACCTTAACAAAAATAGTCAACCACTCATCCACATTCAGATATCCTTTATAATGAGCAACTTGTCTTTGAAATCTTTAAATTATCATATATATATATATATATATATATATATATATATATACATATATTTGTAGTCATATATCCTGGCTTTTATTGCTGGAATAAGGAGGCATTAGACGCATTATATAGGATATGGGGGGTGATGGGGTGCCCTTCTGACCCCGGGGCTGCGATGCATAGCAGTCTCTCCCCTTCCCCCACTATTCTCTTATACAGGTTGGGGGGCAGGGTGTTGCCTCCTGTGCAATGGCATCATGATTGAATGCCCTGCGAAGTGCATTAACTTGCCTGAGCATTGAGCAGATTCCCTCCTTCCATCTAATTGGGGCTCATGATGTTGGTGGGGACCCGCCCTTTGCCGGCGATTTAAGCTATTCTTGCTGGCCAACTGACCATTTCCCTTGGACCATTTGCACAAGTAGGTTTTCAGGCATGCTTTAGGGCCCACAGAACCACACATAAGGTAATTAAGGTTTACTTACATTCACTACAACATTTTTTGGGGTTTATTTTTAGTTCTATATTATACAGTCCACCATTATTTGGTGGTTCTCTTTTTGGTTTCATCCTTTGTTGGTACATGTACACACACACTTTTTCTGGCTGTAGTTTTTCAGCTAATACACTTTATACCATCATAGTAATCACCACCATCCATCACCTCATTCTCTCACAGGTATAGGCTTATCTCATTAATCAATACATGGTTTCACATGGTTTCCTTTTTCATACTCTTGCAGAGCAGTGTGGACTGTTAAGCATACACTAGATTCACATGGTCGCCTGGTCTTCACCTGTTTGCTGTCTCTGGTTTGGATGGGACTCCCCACCTCAGCCCTGGGGGAGATGATCATCCTTGTCCCCTGTTTTCCCTTGGTTTTAAGGTTGGGCGCCACCATTGGGCTGTATTGTAATTTACACACCTTTATTTTGAGAGATTGTTCTCCATTTAAAGGATATCCTATATTTATAGATTTAATTTAAGAGCATTTTTATGTCGAACTGATGCCTAGACAAGTTTGGCTCCCCATGAGCAATCGATTATATTCTTTGAATTTTCATGAATGGATGAGTGTTTTTATGTATCTGTAATGCTGATTATGTTTTACCGTCGTCTGTATAACAATTATATATTTTTACAAGTGTATCAATTGTGTCCTATATTTAAAAATGACACTTTCTATAACGTGATTTGTTATTAATTAATAATTATATAACTGATTTGAATAAGGTATCCATTCAGTGACCTGCCTCACTCAAAGTCCCATTTCTTTCTCCTTTTCTGCTGTTTAACACATATTGGGGATGGAGGCTTGCCACTGCCACTATCAGTTTGTGTTAGGTGGCATCATTAGTATTGTAAGCAAAAACTGATCCAGACCGTATCCGGAGTACATTTTTGTGGTGTGAACTGACCCTAAAATTGCATGCCCAGTATTTTCCATGTATTCCAATGGCTCTAGTTCACACCAGTGCAGTCATTTCCAGTCAGTTTCCTGTGCAGAAATTGAAACTGATTGGAACTGACTGCATGGTGTGAACTAGAGCCATTGGAATACATGGAAAACACTGTGCATGCATTTTTAGTGCAGAAAAAAAGTGGACGGAACTGCATCTGGTGTAACTATAGTTTTTATTTATTAAATATTAGCAATATATTTACTAATGAAGACTAAAAGAAAACATGTTTTTTTTCTTTTAAATTATAACCCTTATGCTTTAATTATGTAATAAAATAACAGTTCATTTTAGGTATATCAGAATTTTCTAATAAAATGCAATCAGAGTAAAAGGTTGACAAACTCTGAAATAAGATTACAATATTTGTATTTGAATATGTTATGGGTTTCTTTAGACAAAAAGTAAGCAAAAGATTGAGAACTACTGTGGTGGACAATGACATATGCTATTGTCTTTTGATTTTAAGTTTGATTCCCAGTAAGGGTCTGTTCTGATTTTCCAAAACGGAACTGGAATGTTTTGGCTTCATCGGATTACAAAGTAATTAGAACTTGGTAAGGCGCATCTGCCCTGTCTGTAATCAGCACCACCAACCAGAAGTCTCCCGCTGGCTGGTATAGTCTGGCTGCTCTGCACTGGAGTTTTGGGGGGAAAATTACTCTAATCTGCAGTCTGCTTTTCCAAAATAACTTGATTTGGAGCAATTTAGAACCATTTTAAAGAACACTCTTGCCTTTCAAGCAATTTAAAGGCAGTTGTTAGGTTTCTCTAATCAGTTATGACATCTCTTGAGGTCTGTAAGGTATTTTCAGCACACTTATTCTCAAAGCACCATGTGAAAGCTGATTCCCAAATGATTCTATTTCCATCTTTGCTTTCTGGAAAGATCAACCTGCAGCAACATCCTCGTGATAGGACACGGAATTTTTTTTACTGTGAGTGACAAATGCGGTTCAGTAGTGTAAAGCTTTTTATATCTATAAAATAAGGCCAGCTTTTTTTGGCAACAAAGCTTTATTGAATAAAATGTAATGTTAAATGAACAGTATGACATGCCATCCTGCCTTTACTGAGAAGGAGAAATAGAAACATTTAAATGGATCACCACATTTTACTGAAATGGTAAATTGTTGGGCAGAGAAGTGACATAATAAACTGTGAAATGTTTCTTTAGGTATTGGTTTCCTTTAGGCTTACCCAGGCTTTTTAAGCATTCACGGAGTGCCAAAATGTAAATTTGTGCATTGTGCTGTCTGCCATGTGGTTTGTATGTTAATTAGGTACATGTACTTATGGTTAATGAACTTCTCACATCAACACCCAGTGTTACACCATTTATAGTTCAAGGTGGTAACATGCACCATTTGTCCATATTCTAATGCGTGTAATTGATACTTAAAGAGGTTACAAGATACTTGTTGCAGGTTGGGGGGTTTGGGGGATGTTCCAATTGTGGTATAAGAGAACTGTGCATTATCGGCATCTAAAAAAAAAAAAAAAATGGGAACCCTTGGGAACTTTTATGCAGTAATGGCTTCCAAATGTCGTCAAATTTTTATCTACATCAAAATCTTAAAGTGGAAGTAAACCCCCCTATCGTTTTCAGCCAAGGAAGCTGCCATCTTTGCCTCTGTTTAATCTTCAACTGACACAGTGCTGCACATGTGATCCGTTATGACACCAGCCATTGGATGGTTTGACTGTTTGGTTGAGAGCACAGCCAATGTGCAGTTAGCATTTACGGCATGCCTTTTTTTTTTTAGACTGTTAAATCGATGGGTTTACTTCCGCTTTAAATATGGCCATTGGTGTAGTGTATTTTCAGTGAGCATATGTTTTCATTGATTGCAGTGTTTAACTTAAAATGGTGTTCCAGCCTCCCCCTCCAAAAATTTTAAAGTCAGCAGATACACAGACTCTAGCTGCTGACTTTTAATATTAGGACACTTACCTGTCCTGGAATCCAGCTGTGTCCGCACCGCAGCCGATGTTTCTATCGGCTGTTGGGTGCTGCTGCCACTAATGCCGTTAAGGGAACCTGGCTGGGTCCCTACTGCGCATACGCGAAGCAGGCTGTGGTCTTACTGGTCCAGCAGCAGGGAAAAGGAGGGGCCGAATTTCAAACGTACCTCGCCCTGGCGAGGTCTAAAGGGAGTGGGGACAGGGTACCTGTCAGAGGTACCCGCTCCCTCTGCGAAAGGTGCCAAATGTTGCACTGAAGGAGGGGAGGAGACGGATAAGTGGAAGTTCCACTTTTGGGTGTAACTCTCCTTTTTTAAAGCAAAACTAAAGGCTCAGCAAAATAATTAAAATCCTATGTAGCAGCATCAGCAGCATTAGACCATGCTCAGGGCTCTTTTTCTCTGTTATCAAGTACTCAAAGGAAAAAGATTTTATTTCCTAAATTTATGGTTATGCTGAGTTTTTTTTATTTTTTTTACCTTTTTGTCTAGTGGTGATAATGATTTTGCCCCCCCTCCCGAATTCCTGTTGGCAAGTTTAGCAATGTTGGACTATAGAGTGGCATAATTACATCATGTGGTCAGATGGTACAGTCCTCTGGGGAGAAGAATGTCAGTCACATTTTGATAAGTACCACCCAGTATTCCTAATCCTGCCCAACATATGTGCATGCTTCCATTAAATCAAAACACTATGAGAGTAGTGCTTAAAAGTCTAGGTTCACATTTATGTGGTTGCAGTTGATGCATTTTTCTGTCTCGTGTTGCGTTTTTTAAACCCGCGTTTTTTGCATGCAGTTTTCATGCATTTTCCGTGTTGTATTTTTTTTCCCTTTAAAAACACTGTATATAGCTGGTTGCCAAGGAGGGGGCTAGGAAGCTGGCTGCTGCCTCCTTAACAACCAACGAGTCATCAGTTGTCAGCGGGGGTTACCTGGTGACAGCTGAATGTAAAAAACAGAATTGCTGGCAAAAAAAAATTGTGAAAAAAATAGTGTTCCCCCCCCCAGATTCATACCAGAACCTTATCTGAGCATGCAGCCCAGCAGGTCAGGAAAGATAGGGGGCGAGCGAGTGCCCCCCCTCCTAAACAACTCTGGGCTGTGGTTGAGAAGGTCTGCGGGCAGGGGGCTTATCAGAATCTAACAAGGGGTTCCTCAGATCCTGCCCCCCCATGTGAATGAGTAGGGGTACAGTTTTTGACCATTCCTTTATTAAAAATTGAAAAATTTCTTGATTTTAGATCCATCATCCAAACTGCCAGACCCTGGCGGTTATTTTGCGGTTAGCCTTCGAATGCAGAGCTATTTTTATTTCGGGTCCAGTGAGCGGTGTGATTGACAATGGATCTACATCGGGGGACATTATTTTTGGATGTTTAATAAAGGAATCGTCAAAAAAAATAATAAAATTCCTATGTGACACTTTTTTGGGTGAATGAGTAGGAGTGCAATGTACCCCGTACTCATTCACATAGGGGGGGTTCAGATTCTGCCCGCAGACCCCCACAACCCCCACAAAATGGTAGCACCTTCAGCGGTGACCGTGTGCCGCTGGAGGGCTTCGTTCTAAGGTAAGTTCCGCTAATGTGCTAGCATGTGATCCATGCTAGCACATTATGACATTGTCTCGCAGGTTTAAAAAATAAAATAAAAAATAAGGGGTTTATAACCGCTTAAAGGCAGAAGGATCTAAAACTAAACCGCTCATTTATAAAATGTTAAACACTGCAGGCAGGGTTATAAATTCCGCAGCCGGATCATGTGCACAGCCCTGTTTGACTGTATTGTTAGGATTTGGGTGGGCAGTACATTTTCAGCTTTGTCTCCTGTTTTTTACTGCCCCTCTTGCCGCCCATGGGAAGGAGCCCCTAGTGTGGAGGGGGGAATCAATATTGGGTTTCTCATTGTGAGGAGGAGCAGTTGAGGACAAAAAAAATAACATATAATTAGCACACATGTACTTTATGCCCCCCTATATACATATAATTACAAATTATTCATAGAAACAATGTTTTTAAAATAACAGACATTGATAAAATTATTTATGTCAAGATTTTGCTTTAGAAATCTTAAGGACACAAAAGTATTTACTTGCGGCTCCACTGGAGGGGCTTTTTTTTCCCCCGTGGGGCTGCGTATTTGTGTTCCTGTCTTTCTGCTGTGCGCGCACCACACTGCGTGCTCCCAGCACAGAGACCAGGGTCTCACTGAGAGGCCTGGGCGCCATACTCCTGAACTCCCGATTCCGTGTCACCCTAGCGCTGTGATGGCCTCGGATTTGGCTATCATAGTGATCAGTCACCGTGAAGCCCACTCATCTCTCTCTCCTTGCAGAGAGGAAAAGAATTTAGCAAAAATGGTGCTTGGGCATTAACATTTGTTTTAACCTTAGGTACGAAGGGGTTAAACACACATTACACACAATATTTTATGTTGCCATAGCTTCATACTAGGTATCACATAAAAAAACTGAAAACTGCCTGTCAAAACGATCTTTTATGGAGAAAGGTATGATTTACTTATAACTTTAGAAGCCTATATCTCTGAACATTTGGCATTTGTTTTGCCTTATACGTGCAAGGTAACTGGTGAAAAATATGTGAATTCTTTGTATTTAACCACTTCAGCCCCGGAAGAATTGGCTGCTCAATGACCAGGCCATTTTTTGCGATACCGTACTGCATCGCTTTAACTGACAATTGCGCATTCCTGCGACGATGTACCCAAACAAAATTTACGTCCTTTTTTTCCCACAAATAGAGCTTTAACCACTTGCCGACCGCCCCCTGTATATATACGTCGGCAGAATGGCACGTACAGGCAGAACCACGTACCTGTACGTGCCATTCTTCAGGCGCGTGGGGGGTCCGATCGGACCCCCCCCGGCCGGCGGGGACGGTCGGGATCGCTTCAGGAGCGATCCGGGATGAGGGGACGGCCAGTGGTTTCTGGCCACCCCCTCGCGATCGCTCCTGGCGAATCAGATGCTTCCTCTGTCTGTGTCAATCAAAACACAGGCAGAGGAAGTGATGTCACGCTCGGTGCGCCGGTCTATGTGACCGGAACGCCGAGCTGTGAACGTCTAAAGGTTAGTGCACCAACAGTACACTGACACCAGTACACATAGGCACACAAAACACCCCCCTGTCACCCCCAGATCACCCCCCAGATCACCCCCTCCCCCCCCCAGTCACAGTGTCACTAATTGCAGTGATCATTTTTTTTACTGATCACTGCATTTAGTGTCAGTGTGACTGTAATAACTGTCAGTGCAGTTAGTTTTAGGTCCAAGGTAGCCCCCTACCCCCCCCTAATAAAGGTTTAACCCCTTGATTGCCCCCCAGGTAACCCTTTCACCCCCTTTTGCCAGTGTCACTAAGCGATCGTTTTTCTGATCGCTGTATTAGTGTCACTGCTGTCGCTAGGTAACCATTTTTTTTTTTTGGGTAACCGCCATGTTTATATAGGTTCATAAATAGGTTTATAGGTCAGGTACCCCCATATTACAACCTAAATAAAGGTTTTAACCCCTTGATTGCCCCTAGAGTTAACCCTTTCACCAGTGATCACTGTATAACTGTCACTGGTGACGCTGGTTAGCCAGTTAGTTATTTCGTTATTTAGGTTCCCCGTCAGGTTTTTATATAGCGTCAGGTACCCCCATATATTACCTAATAAAGGTTTTAACCCCCTGATTGCCCCTAGTTAACCCTTTCACCCCCTTTTGCCAGTGTCACTAAGCGATCGTTTTTCTGATCGCTGCATTAGTGTCGCTAGGTAACCATTTTTTTTTTTTAGGTAACCGCCATGTTTATATAGGTTCATAAATAGGTTTATAGGTCAGGTACCCCCATATTACAACCTAAATAAAGGTTTTAACCCCCTGATTGCCCCTAGAGTTAACCCTTTCACCAGTGATCACTGTATAACTGTCACTGGTGACGCTGGTTAGCCAGTTAGTTATTTCGTTATTTAGGTTCCCCGTCAGGTTTTTATATAGCGTCAGGTACCCCCATATATTACCTAATAAAGGTTTTAACCCCCTGATTGCCCCTAGTTAACCCTTTCACCCCCTTTTGCCAGTGTCACTAAGCGATCGTTTTTCTGATCGCTGCATTAGTGTCGCTAGGTAACCAGTTTTTTTTTGTATTACTGTTACGGGTGACGCTGGTTAGTTAGCTTTATTTTTTATACTGTCAGGGCACCCGCCATTTATTACCCAATAACGGTTTAACCCCCTGATCGCCCGGCGGGTGATATCAATTAGGTTTTAGGGTCAAATAAGGTCTGCGTCGCCCCAGGTTAGTGCCAGTACCGCAAACACCCACGCGCAAAGCATACACCTCCCTTAGTGGTACAGTATCTGAACAGATCAATATCTGATCTGATCAGATCTATACTAGCGTCCCAGCAGTTTAGGGTTCCAAAAAAAAAACGCATTGTTAGCGGGATCAGCCCAGATACCTGCTAGCACCTGCGTTTTCCCCCTCCGCCCAGCCCAGCCCACCCAAGTGCAGTATCGATCGATCACTGTCACTTACAAAACACTAAGCACACATAACTGCAGCGTTCGCAGAGTCAGGCCTGATCCCTGCGATCGCTAACAGTTTTTTTGTGGTAGCGTTTTGATTCAGTCGCTTCAGTCAGGAGCTTTTTTACCTGTGAATCTCAAAAAAATAAAAAAAATAAAAATAGTTGTCGTTTTATTGTTCTCTCTCTCACTCTATTCTCTCTCTATTGTTGCTCTTTTTTTACTCCATTCTATTCTGCAATGTTTTATTATGTTTTATCATGTTTTATCATGCTTGCTTTTCAGGTATGTAATTTTGTTTACTGTGTTTTAGTGTTAAGCATTTTTTTGTTTTCAGGTGCGCCATTCAGTTGCAACGCGGATTTATTTATCTTGACAGCAACAGCGTTTGCTCCCACGATACATAAAGCCGCGACTCCAACGCTGTTACCACAGTTAAAAAAAAGAGCATATATGCCGAAGCATGGGGGCAGCAGGGGGGGGAGGAGCGATTGGCTCCTAATGCCACGTACATACGGTCGAAATTCCGACCGTGTGTACACGGCATAACTTTTGCGGGAGGATGCCCCCATGCATCGGCATATATAAATGGTGCATGTATGCCCATCATTAGAAGTGGGTGGATGAAGGGAGGTATTCTAATGGTGGGCATACCCACCAATCAATCTCTTTTTTTCGTTCAGCCAAGAGGCTGCATGAAAAAAAAAAAGATTACAATATATGTCCAGTATGTTGCTGGACTTTGAATGGTTATACCAGAATGATGCCTGCAGGTTTAGGTATCATCTTGGTATCATTCTTTTCAGCCAGTGATCGGCTTTCATGTAAAAGCAATTCTAGCGGGTAATTAGCCTCTAGACTGCTTTTACAAGCAGTGGGAGGGAATGTCCCCCCTCCCGGATATAAACCGCGCCATTGGGAAATTGGGAAAGCATTTTTATCACACCAATCTTGGTGTGGTCAGATGCTTTGAGGGCAGAGGAAAGATCTAGGGTCTAATAGACCCCAATTTTTTCAAAAAAAGAGTACCTGTCACTGCCTATTGCTATCATAGGGGATATTTACATTCCCTGAGATAACAATAAAAATCATAACAAAGAAAAAAAATGGAAGGAACAGTTTAAAAATAAAATAAAAAAGCTAAATAAATAAAAAAAAAAACAAAAAAAAAAAAAAAAAGCACCCCTGCCCCCCCTTCTCTTGCGCAAAGGCGTACACAAGCGTTGGTCTGGCGTCATATGTAAACAGCAATTGCACCATGCATGTGAGGTATCACCGCGAAGGTCAGATCGAGGGCAGTAATTTTAGCAGTAGACCTCCTCCGTGAATCTAATGTGGTATCATGTAAAGGCTTTTAAAGGCTTTTAAAAATGTATGTAGTTTGTCGCCACTGCGTGTTTGTGCGCAATTTTAAAGCATGTCGTGTTTGGTATCCATGTACTCGGCCTAAGATCATATTTTTTATTTCATCAAAAATTTGAGCAATATAGTGTGTTTTAGTGCATTAAAATAAAAAAAAGTGTATTTTTTCCACAAAAAATGCGTTTGAAAAATCGCTGCGCAAATACTGTGTGGAAAAAAAAAATGCAACACCCACCATTTTAATCTGTAGGGCCTTTGCTTTAACATTATATATAGTGTTTGGGGGTTCAACGTAATTTTCTTGCAAAAAAAAAATATGTTTTCATGTAAACAAAAAGTGTTAGAAAGGGCTTTGTCTACAAGTGGTTAGAAGAGTGGGTGACGTGTGACATAGGCTTCTAAATGTTGTGCATAAAATGCCAGGACAGTTCAAACCCCCCCCAAATGACCCCATTTTGGAAAGTAGACACCCCAAGCTATTTGATGAGAGCAATGTTGAGCCCATTAAATATTTTTTTTTTTTTGTCCCAAGAGATTGAATAATGAAAAAAAAAAAATATATATATTTTTTTTACAAAAAGTTGTCACTAAATGATATATTGCTCAAACATGTCATGGGCATATGTGGAAATACACCCCAAAATACATTCTGTTGCTTCTCCTGAGTACGGGGATACCACATGTGTGGGACTTTTTGGGAGCCTAGCTGCGTACGGAACCCCAAAAACCAATCACCGCCTTCAGGCTTTCTAAGGGTGTAATTTTTTTATTTCACTTCTCACTGCCAATCACAGTTTCGGAGGCCATGGAATGCCCAGATGGCATAAAACCCCCAAAAATAACCCCATTTTGGAAAGTAGACACCCCAAGCTATTTGCTGAGAGGTATGGTGAGTATTTTGCAGATCTCGCTTTTTGTCACAAAGTTTTGAAAATTGAAAAAAAGAAAAAAAATTTTTTTTTCTTTACTTTCTTCATTTTCAAAAACAAATGAGAGCTGTAAAATACTCACCATGCCTCTCAACAAATAGCTTGGGGTGTCTACTTTCCAAAATGGGGTCATTTGGGGGGGTTTTGTGCTATTTTGGCATTTTATGGCCTTCGAAACGGTGATAGGTAGTGAGGAGTGAAATCAAAAATTTGCACCCTTAGAAATCCTGAAGGCGGTGCTTGGGTTTCGGGGCCCCGTACGCGGCTAGGCTCCCAAAAAGTCCCACACATGTGGTATCCCCATACTCAGGAGAAGCAGCAAAATGTATTTTGGGGTGCAATTCCACATATAACTATGGCATGTGTGAGCAATATATCATTTAGTGACAACTTTTTGAAAAAAAAAAAAAATCTTTTTTATTTTTGTCTTTATTCAATCACTTGGGACTAAAAAAAAAAAAATATTCAATGGGCTCAACATGCCTCTCAGCAAATAGCTTGGGGTGTCTACTTTCCAAAATGGGGTCATTTGGGGGGGGTTTTGTACTTCTCTGCCATTTTAGCACCTCAAGAAATGAAATAGGCAGTCATAAATTAAAAGCGGTGTAAATTCCAGAAAATGTACTCTAGTTTGTAGACGCTATAACTTTTGCGCAAACCAATAAATATACGCTTATTGGCATTTTTTTTACTAAAGACATGTGGCTGAATACATTTTGGCCCAAATGTTTGACTAAAATTGAGTTTATTAGATTTTTTTTTATAACAAAAAGTAGAAAATCTCTTTTTTTTTTTTCAAAATTTTCGCTCTTTTTCCGTTTATATCGCAAAAAAAAATAAAAATCACAGAGGCAATCAAATACCATCAAAAGAAAGCTCTATTTGTGGGAAGAAAAGGACGCAAATTTCGTTTGGTTACAAAATTGCATGACCGCGCAATTACCAGTTAAAGTAGTGCAGTGCGAAATTGAAAAAAGACCTCTGGTCCTTTGGCTGCCAAATGGTCCGGGGCTGAAGTGGTTAATACAAGCATATACATACAAAAAAAAGTCTGAAAAAGTAGATGCTCAAAGTAGAACTATGGTCTCCCATTTAAAAAAATGCTGCATCACTTAATTTTTAGGTGCATCTGCACTTACAATTTTCTCTTAGACCTCTGCAAAATCCCCAAAATACCTGTTGAGCCTGTCGGTAAAGTCCACCAAATCTTCCTGTGACTGTTGCAATGATGTGCCATTGCTCAGAATTCAGAGCAGAGTTGCCTCTCTGAAGGGCCGTACACACGATCTGACTTTTTGACAACAAACATGCAAATTAGCTGTTTTGGACCAACATCCGACCGTGTGTACGCTCCATCGGACCAACTTTTTCAGCTTTCAATGGACTTTTGTTGGCTGTGCGAACGGACCAACTTTCTGCCAACAAAAGTTCGATGGAGCAAAGTCCGACACAGTGTACACAAAACCATCGGACTTTTGTACAAAGTACAAACATGCATGCTCAGAACCAATGCAAAAGATCAGACAACAATACAGAAGTTTACCAAAGGTGGTGCTGGAGTATTTGAACGTCCTCTTTTGAAGTGTCGTCAGTACGTTGAAACGTCGCTACGTTCATGTTTGTTGCCTAAATAGTCCGATCGTGTGTATGCAATACAAACTTGGGGCCAACGCCCTTTGTACAAAAATCCACGGGAAAGTTTGTACAAAGTCCGATCGTGTGTGAGGCTTAAGCCAGTGTTTATCAACTCCAGCCCTCAATGCGCCCATTAGATCATGTTTTCAGGATTCCCCTCAGATGAAACCGCTGTGGTAATTACAAAGGCAGTGAAACTGATCAAATCACCTGCGCAAAATAATGGAAAGCCTGTAAACATGACCTGTTAGGGCGCCTTGAGTACTGGAGTTGAGAAACACTGTTCTAAGCCTTGCCTGCCTGCACTACTGTGGGACAATGCAATAGCATCGTCCCTGCTAATTCACAAGCTTGTCAATCAGCACCTGGTTACACTTGGTCCAGCCCACCGCTTTCTGATGGATAGCACTGTTGCTAAGACTCTTCCACAATGAGATATAGTGTCTGGGGTGTAGAGGATGTGAGACACAAACAAAAGAGGGACCAAGGGTGTAACTCAGTCAGAAAAGGCAAAGATAGCTTTTTGTGCACTTTATGAAGTGTGTGCATGACTTGGTAAATTAATTTGGTACTAGTTTAGAATGTCATACAGGAGACTTTAGTTGTACTTTAATTACAAATTGAAGCGGCTATTTGAGGGTTAAACCATTAATCAGCCTATCCATTTATTGAGAACTGACATAATTACTTGCGCTTTACTGATGTCAGCAACTCCTTTACAATTGATAGACTCTAGGATATGATATATTTCTTTATATGCACAGGTATCACTTCAGTTGACTGTTTTTACACAAAATTACATATAACCATTCAGCAGACAATCTTTAATCCAACAGCTAGCCGTTTCAAGCTTTCAAGCACCTTGTTTTACATGTTAACAGTTTTGATGTCTAAGTCAAATGCTGACCCTTCACATCTGCACTTTTCACAGTAGGAATCTCTACTTACTGAGACCTGTCAGAGTGGATTAACCGAGACAAAACACAGGACCTGCATTGGCTTCAATTTAGTTCTTGATCAGAATTATTCCTTCCACAAACAATCATATTGGCTAAAATGTTACATCTGCTTCTTAGAAGAAAAAAAAATGCTGGCAAAGCCTTAGTTCATCAGTGCAAGGCACATGCATTTTTTTCTTTTTGTTTTTCATAAAAATCTAATTACTGTAAATATAGTTTAATTATTTTTTATTTTTTTTGTCTGGCAGAGTTCTTTGTCTTGCATATTTTAGAAATGTGTGGTGCACATCATGTAAGAAAGAGAGGAATCTATTTTAGAATTCCTAGGAAATAAAATGTTAGTGACCTACAATTCAGGCTTGTTTGATCATTCTGATCTCTTTTCTAAAATGTTTTCAAGAGTTGGTCAATTTTCCCTGCTTTATTCAATTGCTTGCATTGTGAAAGACTGAGGTCAGCCTAGAACAGTGAACAGTTGCATATGCCATAAAGGATGAGTCCACCCAAAACTGTTAAATTGATTCTCAACTTTTTATATTGTACCTACAGTATGAAAAATGTAAATTTTTGCTGGAGTCTTGGTAGGATTGAAAAATATATGTAAAGTGTAATACTTGAAAATACAGTCCTGGAATTTCTCCAGTTATGTGACTAAAAACCTATGCATTTTGTGACATTCTCTGATGGGGAGAGCCAGAGTCCCAGGTGGCTGATTTTCTTCTCAGTAAAAATCACGACCAAATGCCTAAGATTTTACATACATGACCGACATGAGAGAGAGAGCCCTGAAAGTTTTCTTTAGGTATGGTAAGTAATGAATCTTTTCTGTTTCTTTTTATTTACCCAACCCAACAGGAATCTAAAGCAGAATGTTACCCATATCAACATGACAAAGAATAATGTTCTTCAGCAAGGAACATACATTCCACATTAATAATTACACTATCAAAATTAGTGTGTGCTATAAATTGCTTCAATTTTCCTGAAACCCAGAGCACCTGAGCAGCAGTAAAGCTTTAGGCAGTCAGCAGATTGACCAGAAGAGGTTAGCCCAGGTTAGCATCTGGTTTACCTCTCTCTGGCCTGCACGACTTCTGGTGCCCCCTTGGTGATTGATATAAGCCACTACTGTGGCATTGTCGGATTGAATCCTGACAGGACAACCCCGCAACCTGAATGTCCAGGCCTTTAGGGCTAGGTACGCTGTCCGAATCCCTAGAATGTTGATGGGTACGGTCCCTTCGGTTCTGGACCATTTCCCTTGGACAGTCTTCTCTTCCAGGACTGCTCCCCAACCCAAAAGGCTGGACCACCTTCCAGGTAACTGGTAAGAAGGATTTCCCTTTCCACAGATTCTCAGGTATCAACCACCAACTGAGGCTCTGACGCACTATTGGCGACAAATGCATCGGAAAATCTAAAGACTTTCTTGTTCCAGGCAGACAAGATACTGTTTTGCAGCAGTCTTGAATGAAACTGAGCATAGGGAACCACTTCAAATGAAGCCACTATCTTTCCCAACAACCTCATGTAAAGGCGAATATAAGGACCCTTCGTCGCCCTGACCACCTGAACCATCTACTTTATGGCGCTGAACTTTGCCTGGGGTAAAAATACCTTCTTCTGGGTTGTATATATAACCAGACACAAGTACTCTAGTCTTCTTACTGGCTTTAAAGAAGACTTCTCTAGGTTGAGGATCCAACCTAGGTATTCCAGGTATTTGACTGTGGTGACCAAGCTTTGATCTAAGCGGGGTACTGACTGGTCTATCAAGAGCAGGTCGTCTAGGTAAGCTATAATCATTATACCCTGGGCCCTTAATCTGGCCAGAGAAGGGGCCAGGACCTTTGTAAACATCTAAGACACTGGCAAAAAAACGGAAGTACTCCCAGTAAGGGGAGGGGTTACCATATATACTCGAGTATAAGCCGAGTTTTTCAGCACATTTTTTTGTGCTGAAAGTACCCCCCTCGGCTTATACTCGAGTCAAGCACTTTTCTGCAGCAAAAAAAAATATTTCCGACCCGACTTTGGGGCCCCGTATCTCGGGGCCACTTGGGTCTAGGAGTCCCAAATATGGTGTGCCAACCCAGTGGACCTAGCACTATAACATATCCAAATATGGGGTTCCTAGCACTAAGTGGCCCCGAGATACGGGGCCCCAAAGTCGGTTCGGAAAATGTCATTCTCTGCTGCAGAAAAATGCTTGACATTTTCTGACCCGAATTTGGGGCCCCATATCTCGGGGACACTTGGAGCTAGGAACCCCAAATTTGGCATTCAAACCTAGTTGAACTAGCACTACAACATATCCAAAGATGGGGTTCCTAGCACTACGTGGCCCCGAGATACAGGGCCCCAAAGTCGGTTCAGAAAATGTCATTCTCTGCTGCAGAAAAGTGCTTGAGATTTTCTGACCCGAATTTGGGGCCCCATATCTCGGGGACACTTGGTGCTAGGAACCCCAAATGTTGTATTCCAACCCAGTGGAATTAGCACTACAACATATCTAAAGATGGGGTTCCTAGCACTAAGTGACCCTGAGATACAGGGCCCCAAATCGGTCAACTGTGTCCATCTGCATGGGCACAGTGAGGCTGCAAATGGGCATCGTTGACCCTCTTTTCCACTTACAGTAGCTGCGCATTTCTCACCCTAGGCTTATACTCGAGTCAATACGTTTTCCCAGTTGTTTGTGGTAAAATTAGGTGCCTCGGCTTATATTCGGGTCGGCCTATACTCGAGTATATACGGTATATAGGGAGCTAAACTTCCTGTCTAGGGTGTGCCAGTATCCATCACCTAAAGGTGCCTATATAACCCATACAGTTATTACTGTGGTTCTGTGTCCCGTGATGTATGCCAAGAAAAGGATTTTACAGGTTAGCTATACCTGCAAATGTGGCCATCCTGAAGTGATCATTTTCTGACTAAAGTTCCACTGTAACATAGTTTTAAAATGAACCTGTAGTCTCAGAAAATCTAGTAATGTGGCACTTGCCACACGTAGTTTGGGGACCCCTGAAAACCTTTGGAAACAGCTGCTATTTTCTATTTGGTTCCTTGGCCCTGTTCCTATGGCACAAACTGCTCCATTTTTATAAGCTCTAAATATGTACGGTACTTGTTAGAGGTATTTAAGGGAAACCTGATGACATTAATGTTGTCTACATCGATATGAGATTGCATTCATTTCTATTAGATTTCTGTATGTCTTGACTATTTATTTTTATTTTTAGATAGACTGGTGAGCCCTCTATTAAGTTATGTGCAAAAAAGGAGAAAAAACTGCGCTAAACCAAAAAATGGTGAACTACAAATATAAGCTGCTAGCACTCAAAGTCTACAGTAATGAAATAAAAATGAGTGCAGCGCTAGACAATGTGACTAGATGTGTGGAAACATCTAGAACTTACCTATACAAAAGATAGGATCAAATATAAATCCACTATGTCTCATGAATAGTACTAAAGCACAATGCAAGGACTAGTGGAAGGAGTAACATAAAAACACACTATAACATGTGAATGGCATGTTCAAAAAATGATAAACACAAATCTAAATCATTGGTGTTGTTCAAACACTGTGACAAAAATGGTGTAATAAACATAAGTGTCCAAACAAGTGCAGTGAAGGGGAACAACTCCCAGATGAAATTTGAGACATAAAATCCAGATGAATCGATTGGATGTCAAAATACACTTGAAGTGGTATAAATGAGAGGTTGGGTACTCTTACCGGATGTGGTGGACACATACCATACGGCAATGGGTCAAACGAGCTCGTAACACCTCGATTCCTGGTGTTGAATGCAGTAATCCTGCGACTCCAACCATGCGTTTACTATACCATATGTCAGGACGGCAATGAGACTGACAGCCAGATGTTCACACTGGATGTAGTTGTTCCGTGACTCCAACCGTACGTCTTCAGACCATAGCACAGGATGGCAGTGCAACCAGCAACCCAATGGATCCGAAGGGTGGTGCTGTAGAAGGAGCAGGGGGAATCACCGTGATCCGAGCGTGGAATAGAATAAAAAAATAGGCCCAGTCATGCCCCAGTTGAAGACCCATAGTCAAAACACGTCAGTCCAGCATTTTCTTTTGTCAGTGTTTGAAAAATACCATTGATTTAGATTTGTGTTTATCATTTTTTGACTATACCATTCACTGGCACTGTGGGCACTGACAGATGGCACTGTGGGCACTGACAGGTGAAGCTGGTGGGCACTGACAGGTGGAGCTGGTGGGCACTGGTAGGCGGCACTTGTATAGGGCACTGGTGGGCACCATGGACCTGGGGCACATTGTAGTGATCGGGACTAATGTCCCTTTAACTGCCGCTGGTGATTGGCTTTTTTTTTTCTCCTCACGCTGACAGCGCGAGGAGGAAAAAAAGACGATTACCGGCTCTGTTGATATCACACGATCAGCTGTCATTGGCGGTAAGGGGTCGGGATCTGCCAATAGAACTTAAGCAAAAAGTGCATTCTATGCATCCAAAAATATAACAAATCAAATCATTATTATTCAACCAAAAAAATTAAATAAAAGCCTCATGCATGTGTCCTGCTTCTTAATATAGGGGGTCAAAAATGCCAGGAGTTGGTGAGAGCAGGGGTCCGGAGATAATTCCGAAAATCATCTGGATTTTTCTCCTGGAGCTCCCGCAGCAAAGGCATATGCCATAATTGGTCATGATTAATAAAGCAACCAATTTTTGGTCCAAGAACTCCTCCTCCTCCTGTTTCTGGACATGGGTCGAAGTAATAACTTCAAGGCCAATAATAAATAACATGTTTTAACCCCGTGATGTCCCTCCTGACTCAGAGATGCGCTGCATGGAAAACACTACCCCTCACCCCAGTAGGTAGAGTCAATCTGATTAAAATGTCTGTGCTACCTAATTCCCATCCCACACACATTTTTTGAAAAATTAGATAGTCTACTTATCTCCTTTGTATGGAATGGCGGCACCCCCAGAATAGCCAAAACCACTTTACAATTACCAGTCACTCTGGGAGGCCTGGCCATGTTTTGTCAAATATTATTGGGCGGCGGTCCTTGTGATGGTCAGATGGTGGCTGTCCGAGGAGCCGGCCATTCCTGCGGCTACGTTGGAGGCGGCGTTGCTGGACTCCTACTTGGAACTTGATACATAGAGGTCCTAGATCAAGCCCAAACATTACCCCATCAATGCGTGCCACGCATCGGGTCTGGGTGATGGTGGGGGCTAGGGTGGAGAAACTCAACAGCTGGTCCCCACAGACTCCTCTATGGTTGAATCTGATACTGACACACTTTCGGTCCATCCCGCACCCAACGATATGGGCACGATATGGTATCAAAACACTGGCAAATATTACCTCGCCGAATGGGTTGTGCATGTTTGATCTAAAGAAAGATCATGGAGTGCCTAACTTTGTTTTTCCGATACCTTCAGCTGCGCCATACCCATCAAACTCAGTTCCCCCTCCCTATCATGCTAAAGACCACTAATGTTGAGCACATGTTGGGTCTGGAGGAGGACTTTAAGCCCCTGTCGGATCTACTCTGACTTTGTCAGGCTGGACAACTCCAGGGTGTCCCGATTGTTCTCCAAATGGCATATGGACGTGCCGGCACTTGCTGACGATGATTGGGAGGAGGGTATTCAGCAATGCCTTCCCCTCATGATCTCTGCGAGAGGTAGGTTGACCCAGCTTAAGTTTATACACCGAGCATATTACACCCCGGATCGGCTAGCCAAGATGTACCCCACCAGGAGCCCAATCTTCCCCAAATGCAACCTGGAGATGTATTCATTCATCCATGTTACCTGGTCCTGTCGGCAACTCCAAATTTTCTGGAAGGGGTGTTAAGGATATCAACTTAATTAGCAAGCTACATGTCCCACTGCTCCTGGGTATTGTCGATACACTGGAGACTACACAATCTAAAAAACTGTTTGTATTCTACACAGCCTTCTATGCCACAAAAGCGATCCTCCAAAAATAGAATCACCCCTCCAACGGTACAACAATGGAGATCCCTGGTGGATGCAGCCTTACCCCTGTATAAACTAACTTATCTGGGACGTAGCTGCCCCAAAAAATTTGAGAGGATATGGGCGGTGTGGATTAGGGAGCCACGGCTAACTCTGGAGTAGAGTTTGGAGCCAGGCACTAAATGGCTTGAGATTGGCAGAAATGTGAATGTAAGGGGTGCCCCCCCCACCCCCTTCAATAACTTGAATTCAATGTAGATCCAGACTTGCACCCAACCTTCTGGACCCCCTTTAATGGTTCCACCTGATCAGGTCCCAAATTGGTTGGGTCCCCAGGCACAGCTGTACTCGCCTATATTGTATTACCATATCAGAGAAAGTCGAAAATGTATTTAACCGGTAAAGCCTGATTTACAGCCTTGATTACGATTACTGATTTAAGGTTTCTATTGTCTAAACTATATATGTGGATTCTCGAGAATGTACCACTGTTTTTGTGTTATTCAAAATGAATAAACTTTTTGTAAAAAAAATAAAAAATAAAATAACACGTTATCTCCTCCGATTCCACAACATCTTTGGTCAATGAACGGCCGTTCAGAAACAAACTGAAAAGCGCAAAATTAAAAGCACCAATCAACTCTCACCAAACTTCTACTAACATGAAATTAGCAGAAGGAGCCCACAGGGTGGCGCTAAAGAGCTGAAAAACCACGTAATACGTCACTACGTTCGTGTTTGTTGGCTGCCAATTCCTTGCCGCTTGAAAGGCAAGACAAAATCCAGGCACACGCCTTCGGACAAAAGTCTGAGGTTTTGTCTGCGGAAAATCCGATCGTGTGTATGAGGCTTTAGATGTCACTGAGAATTCTGCATTGTCTGAGTTGATAACTTAGGGCCATAAACCGAAAGGTTGTACAATTTCCTTGCATTGCATTCTAGGTATCATGTGACAGACAAGGCCTTTTCTGGTATTTTTTGTTTACATGTAAAAATCTATATTTCTTTGCTATAAAATTACTTGGAACCCCCAAACATATATTTTTTAAAGCCGAGGTTCTAGAGAATAAAATGGTGGGTAGTAATATTTTTTGTGTCGCATAATATTTGGTCAATGCTTTTTCGAACACAAAATAAAAAAACACTTATTTTAATTTCATTGGACAAAAACACAATAGAATGACCAATTGCTTGGTAAAACATAAAAAAGTATATGCCGAGTAAATAGATACCAAACATGTCACGCTTTAAAATGGTGCACGTGCAATAGATTTTACTATCAGTAGGCAATGTTACCACTTTAGATTTAGACAGAATGTCTGTTGCTAGAATTGCTGCCCATGATCTAACGTTCGTGGTGAAACCTCACATGTGTGTGCTTGATGTTTGCGGGACTGACATGTGCATTTGCCTTAGTGCGCAAGCATGGGAGGACAGGGGCGCTTTAAAAAAATTTTTACATTCTATATTTCATTTTCAGTGACATGTGCTCTGTATGGAGAGATCGGTCTCCTCTGCCCTTAAAAGCATTTGATCAAACCAAGATCGGTGTGACCAAATGCTTTCCCTATTAGAAAATGGTGCTGTTTACAGCTGAGAAAACCGGAAGTGATGTATGCTCATCTCTTCTGGTTTCCTATGCCATAGAGGCGATCAGAGTTCTGTTCTGGTCACTGATTACCAATATGGTTAGCCAGCCGATGAGCCAGCTGGTCGTTCAGGGCTCCTGGTGCATTGGGAGAGCTCGAGACACCCACGGAAGTTCTTCTAAAAGAAATTCAGGGGCTAATTAGCCTGATTGCTTTTACAAGAAAGCCGATAGTCAGCTCCAAAAACAATACAAGGATGATAGCTGCAGGCATCATCAGTATAACCACTCAAAATCCTGCAACATATTGTTACATTGCTAGAGCTGAAGTGGTTAAGAAAAAAAGTGACTTGCATAACGGCTTGTAAAATGTAGTCCTTGTTTAATTCAGGGAACATCATCACTACTCTTTTGGAACCAAATGAACATTATCCATTGTGAATAGTGTTATGCCGCGTACACACGGTCGGAATTCTCGTCGGAAAAAGCTCTGATGGTTATCCTGTCGGAATTCCGACAATTTCCCTAAAACTGTCTTGCCTACACACGGTTACACCGAATTCCGATGGTCAATAACACCACGGCATACAACCCGTTCGAATGCACTATGAAAGGGGAGTTTAATGCTTCTGAGCATGCATCGAATTGTTTCCGAGCCTGCGTCGGAATTGCATACACATGATCGGAAAAATTAAGAACAGGTTCTCAATCCAAAGTCCGTCGGAAATTCCGACAGAAAAAGACCGATGGGCATACACACACACAGCGCGATACGGCACTGCGTTATTTTAACTTACAATTGCACGGTTATGCGACACTGTACCCAAATAAAATGTATGTTCTTTTTTTTCCCCACAAATCGCTTTCTTTTGGTGGTGCAAAATAGTCAACAAGGGAAATGGGGAATAGAGAGCACCAGGGCTTTATGATACCAGAACAACAAATCTAACACAAGGTTGGCATAAAAACAGATGTTTATTGAAGAATATTTAAAATATACCCTATAAATACTGATGATCAGGGAAATTGCTAAACAGTTTGAAAACGCATTACATGAAAAATACCAAAAAAGAAAATGATACGCCCTGGAGAGGTATATCTGATTGTGCAATTGCTAGTGGCCCAGACGCGTTTCAACCGGAATGGGTTTCCTCAGGGGATTGTCCTTGGGCAGCACATCAAAGGGTTTTCTAAAGTAAACAAATATAGTGAATACTATGCATATACAAATACAAACATACTCCAGGAAAACCTGAGAAAACTTATTGTACACAACGTATAGCAAACAACACAGGTTACATGATGCTGAAGGTCCCCAAGGATGGAAAGACTGGCATGCAAGGCAACAAAAAAGGAAAGGGGGGTGCAAGCAAATGTGTCCCAAGCACAAGGGATGTCAACCGTGGCAAGGATGTAGTATTACCTAGCAAAAGCATATGATGAGAAAAAAGTACTAGTAGTCATGGACCAAAAATATGGTATGGTAAGGGCAACCTCAAGGACACCTGATGGATTGAGCCTTCATAAAGAAAAAAAAAACACAAAAACATTAAACATCAATTGATGCTAAAAAAAAAAACAGCAAAGGAAAAAGAATTCAACCTAATATTGCCAAAGGCTGAGCTTACCAGCACGCCAAGCTGACCTTAAAACCAGAAAGTCTCCAATATAGCCACAGCACCTCCATCCTGCACCTGCTCAAAGGTAGCAGGTGGTTGTGGGTAGTATAAATATGATAGGGAGCAAGTCATGTAACCAGGCAGAGCCAATACAGATGGCACAAATGGCGCCAAAAAGTTAGCTTCACAGTTACATAGGTTGAAAAAAGACACGTCAAAAAAGTGAAAAAAGTCCTTCCATTTCAACCAAAAATAAATAAATACAATCCCATATACACAATCCTATACCCACAGTTGATCCAGAGGGAGGTGAAAAACCCCAGCAAAGCATGATCCAATTTGCAAAAGCAGGGGAAAAAAATCCCCCCCCCCCCCCGAGAGGCAATCGGATTTTCCCTGGATCAAATTTACCTATAAATGTCAGTACCCAGTTAGTTATATTATGTACATTTAGAAAAGAATCCAGGTCTTTTTAAAAGCAATCTACTGAACTTAGTCTATTCCACATTTTCACAGCTCTTACTGTGAAGAAACCTTTCCGTATTTGGATAGGAAATCTTTTTTCCTCTAGACGTAAAGAGTGCCCCTTGTCCTCTGTGATGACCTTAAAGTGAATAACGCAACACCAAGTTCACTATATGGACCACTTAGGTATTTGTACATGTTGATCATATTCCGCCTTAGGCCTGATTCACACCTATGCATTTTTAGTGCTTTTTGCAGATTTGCACTACAGTCCATTTAACATTGTTTCTTATGGAACAGGTTCTGTAGTGCAAATCTGCAAAATGCAAAAAGCACTAAAAATGCATAGGTGTGAATCGGGCCTTAATCTCCTCTTCTCAAGAGGGAATAAATTCAGTTCCTCTAATCTTTCCTCATAGCTGAGCTCCTCCGTGCCTCTTATCAGTTTGGTTGCCCTTCTCTGCACTTTCTCCAGTTCCCCGATATCCTTTTTGAGAACTGGTACCCAAAACTGAACTGCATATTTCAAATGAGGTCTTGCTAATGATTTTTACAGGCGCAAAACTCTCTCTCCTCTCTCCTAGTTTTTCACACCTGGATTTGGGGATCCTCTGCCATTCCTCCTTGCAGATCCTCTCCAGTTCTGTCAGGTTGGATGGTAAACGTTGGTGGACAGCCATTTTTAGGTCTCTCCAGAGATGCTCGATTGGGTTTAAGTCAGGGCTCTGGCCATTCAAGAACAGTCACAAAGTTGTTGTGAAGCCACTCCTTCGTTATTTTAGCTGTGTGCTTAGGGTCATTGTCTTGTTGGAAGGTAAACCTTCGGCCCAGTCTGAGGTCCTGAGCACTCTGGAGAAGGTTTTTGTCCATGATATCCCTGTACTTGGCCGCATTCATCTTTCCCTCGCTTGCAACCAGTCGTCCTGTCCCTGCAGATGAAAAACACCCCCACAGCATGATGCTGCCACCACCATGCTTCACTGTTGGGACTGTATTGGACAGGTGATGAGCAGTGCCTGGTTTTCTCCACACATACCGCTTAGATTTAAGGCCAAAAGTTCTATCTTGGTCTCATCAGACCAGGGAATCTTTTTCTCACCATCTTGGAGTTCTTCAGGTGTTTTTTTTTTTTAGTAAACTCCATGCGGGGTTTCCTGTGTCTTGCACTGAGGAGAGGCTTCCGCCGGGCCACTCTGCCATGAATCCCCAACTGGTGGAGGGCTGCAGTGATAGTTGACTTTCTACAACTTTCTCCCATCTCCCGACTGCATCTCTGGAGCTCAGCCACAGTGATCTTTGGGTTCTTCTTTACCTCTCTCATCAAGGCTCTTCTCCCCGGATAGCTCAGTTTGGCCGGACGGCCAGCTCTAGGAAGGTTTCTGGTCGTCCCAAACGTCTACCATTTAAGGATTATGGAGGCCACTGTGCTAACCTTGGCTAGATCTGTGCCTTGCCACAATTCTGTCTCTGAGCTCCTCAGGCAGTTCCTTTGACCTCATGATTCTCATTTGCTCTGACATGCACTGTGAGCTGTAAGGTCTTATATAGACAGGTGTGTGGCTTTCCTAATCAAGTCCAATCAGTATAATCAAACACAGCTGGACTCAAATGAAGGTGTAGAACCATCTCAAGAATGATCAGAAGAAATGGACAGCACCTGAGTTAAATATATGAGTGTCACAGCAAAGGGTCTGAATACTTAGGACCATGTGCTATTTCAGTTTTTCTTTTTTAATACATCTGCAAAAATTTCAATAATTCTGTGTTTTTCTGTCAATATGGGGTGCTGTGTGTACATTAATGAGGAACAAAAATGAACTTAAATGATTGTAGCACATGGCTGCAATATAACAAAGAGTGAAAAATTTAAAGGGGTCTGAATACTTTCCGTCCCCACTGTAGTGAAAAAAACGGGGAAGGGACTTGGACTTTTTAGGCACCATACAATGGTATATTTAAACAAATATTTATTATTAAAAAGAGAAGAAATACATATACATCAGTATATACTTAAAAAACACATTTTATCACCAGATACATAAAGTTAATAGCCGCACAAGCATCCTATAATAGTAGCCTTAGGGACACATAAATCAACCAGCAACTAGAGTATACTATCCAATAGTCAAGGAGTTTCCACCGATGAGGCAGGGATGCGATGGGGCAGAGATGTCACAGCAAGAGCTCTTCATGTTTCGCGTTCAGACATACAGCCCCTTTTCTATGGCTGGGTTTGGGGGCGCTGTCATGTTCTCGAGGCTATCATGGGCTGACATTTACATGTATTTTAAATACCAATTTTGTGTTCGCCAATCTATATATAAAAATGAATAGTGTACATATGCTCATTGTGTCTTTTGAAAATCTTATTTTTTTGTTAGTCACCTAATGTCCTGCTCCAGATGAAGCGTTAATGTGAACGTGAAACATGTAGAGCTCTTGCTGTGACATCTCTGCCCCATCGCATCCCTGCCTCATCGGTGGACACTCCACGACTATTGGATAGTATACTCTAGTTGCTGGTTGATTTATGTGTCCCTAAGGCTACTATTATAGGATGCTTGTGCGGCTATTAACTTTATGTATCTGGTGATAAAATTTGTTTAAGTATATACTGATGTATATGTATTTCTTCTCTTTTTAATAATAAATATTTGTTTAAATATACCATTGTATGGTGCCTAAAAAGTCCAAGTCCCTTCCCCGTTTTTTTCACTATAGTGTTTAGGACGTGGCACTTGTTTACCTATATGGTATCTACAGTACCACACTGATTGGATACCAATTCCTTTACCACTGTAGTTGCCCAATTAGACAGTGCATTGAGGGCAGCTTGTAAATTGGAGACATCCTGTAAGGACGTTATTCCACTGCATAGCTTGGTATCATCTGCAAAGACAAAAATTTTACTTTCAATCCCAGACCCTAATATCATTTGTAAAGATATTAAAAAGTAAGGGTCCCGAGACTGAACCTTGGGGTACACCACTGATAACCTTAGACCGTTCAGAACTCTAAACTCTCCAGTATCTTCCCGACTATAGAAGTTAAACAGGTCTATATTTACTTGGCAAAGACTTTGATCCCTTTTTAAATATGTGTGGTACTATTCCAGTCATTAATGAGTACCTAAATATTAGAAACAATGGTCTTGTAATGACAGAGCTCCATTCTTTTAGGATCCGTGGGTGGATGCCATCTGGCCCAGGTGCTTTATCCACCTTTATTCTGTCTAAATATTTCTTGACCATATCAATTTTGAACCACTGTGGATCATTTAGGGCTGTGTCACTACCACCCCCATTATGGACATGAGTTCCCCCATGCTCCTTTGTATACACAGAGCTGAAGAAAGTATTTGATACATTTGTCCCCAGTCACCCACTCTAGATTATTTTGTAAAGGGCCAACATGCTCAGACCTGACCTTTTTACTATTAATATATTTGAAGATTTTTTTGGGGGTTTGACCTATTATCATAGGCCAGCTGTGATGGCGGGTGGCTGGTGAGAGAGATAATCTCTCCCCGGATCCCCCGCAGTCTTAACCAAAGGCTAGTCCTGCCGAAAGTAACGCCAATGGCTGGGGGAATCGGACATGACGTCACAACTGGAAGGCTGCCCAGGCTGCCGGTGGTGCTCGCCCCCCCCCCCCACTCCCAGACATCCCACACTCACCAGCCCTCAAAATCCACTCGCAAAATGTAAGCAGGCGAGTGGAATATTTGAGGGCTGATGTAGGTGATCACCTGGTCCCAGTATGATGAATTAGACTTGCTAGTCCAGAATCAATGGTACAGGGAGGGCCGGTGGCAGCCACACCAAAAGCAGTTGGCAGCCTTGAGGGAATTTGGATCAGTGAGAAAAGGCAGGTATGATCTATGAATAAGCTTAAACTGGGTTTCCCGCCACTGCTCATTAATAGTAAGTTTACGGATTTTATGACATCCCCATAGCAGTTTCTTAGTGGTTTGATCGTCGGGTAAGTCTTTGGACCATGCCCTGGACAAAGTTAGTGAATGTGATTTAGCTAGATGAGAGATTCCTTAAGGATACAAATCTGAAATGGAATAGGCGTGTTGGCAGATAGTTGACTCAATAAATGACTCTTGAAAAGGATCAGTCTGGGTATTATAACATGTTTTAACATAGCTGATTACTTAGTAGTAATAAATCAAGTGAAGCTCTGAAAGGTGTTATTCCGTATGGAGAGTTCCTGAAATGATTTGAGCACACCAGGCTTGGAAGTGTATAAGGAAGATAACTGTAGCAGTCCATGATCCCTCCATTGAAGAAATTCTGTAGGAGTGGCTGCTTGAGGAAACGTAGGACTTCCATGAATGGGTAAGTACTTACAGTAGATATAAGCGGGGGGAGGCCCAAGAGCTTCCGAGTCTCTCGCCATGCTTAAATAGTGTCCTCAAGCAATAGGTTGTGTCGTAACGAGGTAGGCAGTCTCTATAATCTTGGACTGGTGTAACCACCTCTGGAGGGAATCTATTCCACATTTTTGAAAGCTCTTACTGTGAAGAAACCTTTCCGTATTTGTAGATGAAATCTCTTTTCCTCTAGATGTACCAATGTCACCGATCCGTGAGCCGAAGGGGTCAACCTGCTTGGATCGGCACGCCCCGCCATCCGCGGAGCGCTCCGCTGCCTCGGCCTTAAGAAAGGCAGCGGCTTCGGCATAGATCTGGAGCGGCGGCCATCTTGGTACACCCGTCGGCCGCTTACAATTTTTTTTTCACTTGTAAAAAAAACAGTGTCATGTCATGACGTCGGTTCCTCTCTCCCCTCTGTGTACTGATCTGTACAGTGGAGGGGAGAAATTGGATGGCAGCAGCGCTGTGGGCTGGATCTGTAGTGCCCACAGCGCTGCTCTGTGACAATTGCAGTCACATCCATCCATGCTCAGCCATCCCTCCATACTCTGCAATACCCTGCCAATACTCTGCAATACCCTACAATACCCAGCCATACTCTGCCATACCCAGCCATACCCAGCCATACTCTGCCATACCCAGCCATACTCTGCCATACTCTGCCATACCCAGCCGAACTCTGCCATACCCAGCCGAACTCTGCCATACCCAGCCGAACTCTGCCATACCCAGCCGAACTCTGCCATACCCAGCCGAACTCTGCCATACCCAGCCGAACTCTGCCATACCCAGCCGAACTCTGCCATACCCAGCCGAACTCTGCCATACCCAGCCGAACTCTGCCATACCCAGCCGAACTCTGCCATACCCAGCCGAACTCTGCCATACCCAGCCATACTCTGCCATACCCTGCCATACCAGCCATACTCTGCCATACCCAGCCATACTCTGCCATACCCAGCCATACTCTGCCATACTCTGCCATACCCAGCCATACTCTGCCATACCCAGCCATACCCAGCCATACCCAGCCATACTCTGCCATACCCAGCCATACTCTGCCATACCCAGCCATACTCTGCCATACCCAGCCATACTCTGCCATACCCAGCCATACTCTGCCATACCCAGCCATACTCTGCCATACCCAGCCATACTCTGCCATACCCAGCCATACTCTGCCATACCCAGCCATACTCTGCCATACCCAGCCATACTCTGCAATACTCAGCCATGCTCAGCCGTACTTAGCCAATATTACAGTGGGGGAGATGTCCATTACAGTGGGGGAGATGACGTGGATATTACAGTGGGGGAGATGATATAGATATTACATTGGGGGAGATTGTGGATATTACAGTGGGGACTATATGGTGGTTTAAATTTCACAGGTTCTTGCAAATTCAATTATTTGCTGATCAGAAAAATTATCTGATCTGTGACTGATCCGAAGAACGATCCGATCCGTGAGTTTTTTGATCCATTGCACCCCTACCAATCTCCCTCTGTGTACTTTTCAATAAAGCATCTGACAGCCGCTTCTCCTCTCCCCATGGCTTTCAGCTGCATTATTGAAATGTATACAGGGAGATCGGTGTTTGTAATTCCCCCCTCCCGGCACCACGCCAATGATCCCTGACTGTGCTCCTCCGGTCCCCCCTCTGTGCTCCTCCGGTCCCCCTCTGTGCTCCTCCGGTCCCCCTCTGTGCTCCTCCGGTCCCCCTCTGTGCTCCTCCGGTCCCCCTCCCTGCTCCCCGGTCCCCCTCCCTGCTCCCCGGTCCCCCTTTGTGCTCTGTTCCCCCTTTGTGCTCTGTTCCCCCTTTGTGCTCTGTTCCCCCTTTGTGCTCCTCAGTACCCCTTAGTGCTCCTCAGTACCCCTTAGTGCTCCTCAGTACCCCTTAGTGCTCCTCGGTCCCCCTCAGTGCTCCTCGGTCCCCCTCTTTGCTCCCCGGTCCCCCTCCCTGCTTCCCGGTCCCCCTTTGTGCTCTGTTCCCCCTCCGTGCGCCATTCCCCCTCCGTGCTCCTCGGTACCCCTTAGTGCTCCTCGGTCCCCCTCGGTGCTCTGGTCCCCCTCGGTGCTCCCCGGTCCCCCTCGGTGCTCCCCGGTCCCCCTCGGTGCTCCCCGGTCCCCCTCCGTGCTCCCCGGTCTCCCTCCGTGCTCCGGTCCCCCTCCATGCTCCTCCGCCCCCTCTGTCCTCGATCTGTCAGGATGGAGAGCGGAGGAAGGAGCCGGTAAATGTAATTTACTGTCTCCTTCCTTTTCCAAGTGATCACTGACTGTTCATTTATAACTGTCACTGAGCATCGTAAACTGTGTTTACAATGCTTCCGTTTATAAATGAAGAGGAGCCTCTGTCTCCTCTCCATTCATCTTCAGTGCAGCTGAGGCTACAGAGAAAGGAACTGGGGAATCTGTGTCCTGTGTCCAACTCCTGTCTCAAAAGGAAGATGAGATGTCAGGGGTTTAAGACCCCTGATATCTCAGCAAAGCCACCCCCCAACAGGGCTAAAAAAAAACAAAAAAAAAATTTATAAAAAAAATTGTAATAAATAAATATAGAATGGTTAAATTGTAAAAATAATACAAATAAAATAAACACACACTGTCCACCCCCCCCCCCCACCCAAAAAAAGAAGAAAGCATTGTAAAAAAAAAGTGTAAAGAATAATAAAAAAAAATAATTGTAAAAAACTAAATTGTAAAAAAATAAAATAAACTTAATTTTAGTCATACATTTAGGCCAAAGTGTATTCAGCCACATTTGGTTAAAAAAAAAAAAAGTTAATAAGCATATATTTATTGATTTGTGCAAAAGTTATAGCGTCTACAAACTATGGTACATTTTCTGGAATTTATGCAGCTTTTAGTTTGACTGCCTATCTCATTTCTTGAGGTGCTAAAATGGCAGGGCAATACAACCCCCCCCCCCCCCAAGTAGACACCCCAAGGAAATTGCTGAGAGGCATGTTGAGCCTATTGAATATTTTATTTTAATAATAATAATATTTTATTTTTTTGTCACAAGTGATTTGAAAAATGACAAAAAAAAAAAAAATACACAAAGTTGTCACTAAATGATATATTGCTCACATGTGTCATGGTTATATGTGGAATTACACCCCAAAATACATTCTGCTGCTTCTCCTGAGTATGGGGATACCACATGTGAGACTTTTTGGGAGCCTAGGCGCGTACAGGACCCCGAAAAACAAGCACCGCCTTCAGGCTTTCTAAAGGTGTAAAATTGTGATTTTTACCCCTCATTACCTATCACAGTTTCAAAGGCTATACAATCCCAAGATGGCACAATCACCACCCCCCCCCCCCCCAAATTACCCCATTTTGGAAAGAAGATACTTCAAGCTATTTTCCCTTATCGTCTTTCAGGACAGCCACCTGAGAGACCTTGGCTCCTCCCCTCTGTAGGAAACACCTGCGCCAGCTTGCTATAAATTTCCTCCTCCCCTGCTGCTCCTCAGTTATTTGTGTTTCCTCCAGGTGGGGAGACACCTTTTTTGGAACCAGCCAGGAGAGTCAGGATTACCAGGGGGTATGTAAGGCTCAGGCAAAGGAAAAGGTCCACAAACAAAGCAGCAGAGGCTCCTTTTTTGGACAACAGACCAGGTAACTAACCTGGGAGAGACTGCCACCCCTGCATCCCTGAGCGCAGCGGAGGTCAGGGGGGTTCCTTCTCAGCTCCGAGTGCGGAGCACGGATACAGGCCCTGCCGTCCCATACCTCCAGCGGCGTGTAGCGCTCGCAGCGCGGAACACGCTGGGTATAGGGACCGGCGATGTCGGCGACGGGTGACGTCACGTCCGGCATGAAGGGGCGTGTACTTCCGGGTTCGCGGCTTCCGGTTCCGGCCGCGAACCATGAAAAGGGACCAGGCATGGGCTAGGAGAGGAGCTACAATTGCTGTGGAGACAGCAAAAGCTCCAGTGGTGACACAAGCATGTCGGACGCAGAAGGGAGGGACCAGACTGCTACGACAGAGACCAGCTCCAGCCATGTAAAGGTAAGGGGAACCTGGGGAGGACCTCCCCTGGCCTATAACCACCACCCATCCCCCTCCCCCTCAAGGGTTCAGCAAAGGGGGGGGGGTGGGCAGGTCCCTCCTGTGTCAGAGGGTTATTTTCATTGGGCCCCTAGTGTGGTAAGCCCATATGGAAGACGCTGCGCACCTGCAAGTTGCAGGAAGCTTATGTCAGTATTAATGTGTGTGGGTTTTTTCTTTATGTCTTTTCAGAAACCTGACAAGTCTAAGCCCTCTCATAATTCAAAGAGGAGGTGCCCTTCTTGTAAAAACACACTTAAAGATTCCTGGGGGAAAGCATTATGTAAGGAATGTATTCACAAGTTAGTGCAAGAACATTCCACAGAGCAGGGCAGTGATTTAGCGGCATCTGTTAAGGAACTATCTAGTACCTTTGTATCTTTCAAAACCTTTTTTGAAGGATTTCAGATCCCTCAACTGCAGACTGCTCCCCCACCAGTACTACCGGTGCTAGCAAACGCACAGGCACTACCCTCCACTAGTGCCGGTCCTTTAGTAACTCCTAGAGAGGAGGCAGAGGACGAGCCTGACAGCGCAGCGTCCGGCTCCCAAGAATCTGAGGGTGAAACACTGGAAGGGGATTCCAGAAGACCCTCTAGATACAAACTCTCTTTAGAAGAGGTAGACCAGCTGTTGGGAGCCATTCATACCACGCTGGGTATACAGACTGAAAAGAAACCTTTATCCCTGCATGATCAGATGTATGAGGGTTTAGGAGAACGGGAAAAGAAGAATTTTCCTGTTCATGAGGTCTTAATAGAGGCAATCAAAAAAGAATGGCAGGAACCTGAAAGGAAACCATTCTTTTCTAAAGCCTTAAAGAGACGGTTCCCATTTTCAGATGATGAGTCATCAGTGTGGAACAAAATCCCAAAACTAGACGCTGCCTTCTCACAAGTCTCCAGGCACACCGATCTAGCTTTTGAGGATATGGGGGTCCTTTCTGAAGCAATGGACAAAAGAATGGATGCCCTATTAAAAAAGTCATGGGACGCCACAGTGGGAAGCCTAAAGCCAGCCATGGCGGTCACGGTGGTAGCCAGAAATGTAGAGTTCTGGCTCAACCGTATACAGGCACATATTGAGGAAGGAACTGCAAAGGAGCAAATTTTGTCCTCTTTTCCCACTCTGCTCAAAGGCATCGCGTATATCGCAGACGCATCAGCAGAACTGGTACGCATGGCAGCCAGATCCTCGGCTCTAGCCAATTCTACCAGGCGGGCCCTATGGCTAAAGACTTGGCAAGGGGATGCTGCGTCCAAAGCCAAGTTATGCGGGATCCCGTTTACAGGGGACCTCCTGTTTGGGCCAGGATTAGAGAAAGTGTTAGACCGTACAGCGGACAAAAAGAAAGCGTTTCCGCTGAAACGGAAAGCACCGTGGTCCCAGCCTCAACAAAACAGAAAGAGGCAAAGGAGGGATACTAAGTCCCGTTTTTCAATACCCAAGGCAACTAATCAAAAGAAACCTTGGGGTCAGCGAGGGAATAGCAAAGGAGGAGCAATTTTTCGCCCTCCTGAGCAGACCCGCAATAAAGAATGAAGCACTCCCAGTGGGAGGAAGACTGGGGGCCTTCATTTCACAATGGGAAGAAATATCCTCCAGTCAATTCATTCTAAGGACGATAAGAGACGGGTATTCCCTAGAATTCTCAAAATTCCCCCCAAACAGACTGTACATCACCAAGCTGCCAAACAGCAAGGAAAAAGCCAGAGGGTTAATGAGATCCATAAAGGACCTCAGGAAACAAGGTGTAATCATCACGGTACCAAAGGCAGAGAGAGGACAGGGCTTCTACTCCCATATATTCGGAGTACAGAAACCCTCAGGAAAGGTCAGACCAATCCTCAACCTCAAACCACTAAATCTATCCATAACCTACAAAAGGTTCAGGATGGACTCCATATACTCAGTGAAGGCCCTGTTGCCCCCAAACTGTTATATGGCGTCGCTAGATTTAAAGGATGCGTACCTGCACATACCCATACACCTAAATCACCAGAAGTTTCTAAGGCTAGCTATAGAAACAGGAAAAGGAACCGTACACCTTCAGTTTCAGGCTCTACCCTTTGGCCTATCAGCTTCGCCAAGAATCTTTACCAAGGTTCTGGCAGAAGCTCTGGCACCATTGCGACTAAAAGGCATATCCATTATTGCCTATTTAGACGACCTTCTCCTTTTTGCAAAAACACCCGAAAGGCTATTAGAGAACCTCAAGTACACTCGGGCATTCCTAGAGAGTCTAGGTTGGTTGGTGAATGTGGAGAAGTCAAGTCTACAACCCACACAACAGATAAAATACCTGGGGTATATAATAGACTCAGTCCAGCAAAAAGTTTTTCTACCCAAAGAGAAGATAGAAAAAATGCAAAAAGAAATAAGAACAATACAGACCAATGTACCCTGTTCTATAAGAAAAATAATGTCAACATTGGGGTTGCTAACATCTGCAATCCCAGCAGTTCAGTGGGCAAACCTGCATTTCCGACCACTGCAAATGTTCCTACTAAAAGTGTGGGACCACAAGCAGGAGTCTCTGGATTTGCAGGTATCAATACCAGCAAAAGTAAAGAAGTCCTTATGGTGGTGGAGAAGGACAGAAAATATAGCCGTAGGACGGCTGTGGATCCTACCTATCTCCCGAATCCTAACCACAGACGCAAGCGGTGTAGGGTGGGGAGCACACTTAGACTCCCAGATAGCACAAGGTGCTTGGGGGAGGGGAGAGTGGACGAGATCGTCCAACTGGAAGGAGTTGAAAGCAGTATGGTTTGCACTCCAGTCCTTCCAGAAAGAGTTGAAAGGACATCATGTTCAGATCAGATCAGACAACTCGTCAGTTATAGCTTACATAAGCAAACAAGGGGGAACCAGAAGCGGAGTTCTGTGGGCCCTGGCAGAAGAGATCCTGAAGTGGGGAGAGAAAAACATACTCTCCTTTTCAGCAGTACATCTAAAAGGAGACTTAAACAAAGTGGCAGACTTTCTCAGCAGAAAGAAAGTAAGAGAAGGAGACTGGGTGCTGAAACAGGAGGTATTCGACCAGATTACAGAGAAATGGGGAATACCTCAGGTAGACTTATTTGCTTCCAGAGAAAGCAGGAAAGTCCAAGCCTTTTTTCTCCCTAAAAAGGGAGGAGGGAGCACTCGGAGTAGACGCATTAGCGCAGAAGTGGGAATTCAGCAGATGTTATGCCTTCCCCCCACCAGTGCTACTACCCGCAGTAATAAGGAAATTACGTACAGAAGACACGTCATTGATCCTCATAGCACCTCACTGGCCCAGGAGACCGTGGTTCTCTATGCTCAAAGAACTAGCCATAGAGCCCCCTTGGTTGCTACCAATCCAAGAGGATCTGCTAGCCCAGGGCCCAGTGCACTGTCCACAGGTGGAAAGGTGGAAACTAGCCGCCTGGTATCTGAGGAACAGCTACTAAAGGCGAAAGGGTTCTCAAGCCGTCTGATAGACACACTGCTGAAAAGCAGGAAGGTTGAGACACGTAATATCTACCAGAGGGTATGGAGATGTTTTAATCGATGGTGTACAGAGAACAACTTTAAAACGCAAAGCTCAGTAGCAGTCCTAGAGTTTCTACAGAGTGGTGTAGACAAAGGGCTAAGCCTCAGCACGCTAAAGAGTCAAGTGTCAGCACTGTCAGTTTACCAGGAGAGGAGTTTAGCCTCAAACCCCTGGATAATCAGACTCTTTAGATCTGTGAGCAGACAAAGGCCGCTACAGAGTACAGCCTTTCCAAAATGGGATCTGTCATTAGTGTTACAGACTATGACAGAAGAGCCCTTTGAACCATTAAAGGATTGCAGCCTAAAGATGCTGACGCTTAAAGCAATCTTCTTGGTAGCAATTACTACAGCAAAGAGGGTCTGTGAGATGGAAGCCCTATCTATCAGACCCCCCTTTTGCCAAATCTTCCCGGACCGTATAATCTTCAAAATGGACCCGGGGTTTCTACCTAAAGTGGCCTCAAAGTTTCACAGGGGTCAAGAAATCGTATTACCATCATTTTGCCCAAATCCTTCTCATGAGAAGGAAGCGAAATTTCACAATTTAGATGTCAGAAGATGCATCTTGCATTATTTAGAGGCAACCAAGACAATTAGAAAGACGGAGTCTTTATTTATTTTATACACAGGAGCCAGGCAAGGGCACAAGGCTTCAAGGAGTACAATAGCCAGATGGCTAAGGGAAGCCATAGTACAGGCTTACAAACTAGGGGGTATGCAGATCCCAGAAGGAATCAGGGCACACTCCACGAGGGCTATGGCAGCGTCACAGGCAGAGCGAGCTGGAGCAACACCGGAACAGATTTGTAAAGCGGCAACATGGTCCAGCTTTGCCACTTTTGTAAGACACTATAGAGTGGATCTATGGTCAGCTAAAGATCAGACCTTTGGACGTAAGGTCTTACAAGCTGTGGTCCCGCCCTAAGGGTAAGTGCTCGGTTATCCTCTCAGGTGGCTGTCCTGAAAGACGATAAGGGAAAAACGAAGTTACTTACGGTAACGTTCTTTCCAGGAGTCTTTCAGGACAGCCGGGTACCCACCCAGATGTATATCAAAGCATAGGTTTCCTTACAGGAAATGTGATATAAATTATTATATGTGTATCATATGTTCTTGTGTCTCCCCAGCAAACTGGAGGTGCTCTTCAAAGAACTGAGGAGCAGCGGGGGAGGAGGAAATTTATAGCAAGCTGGCGCAGGTGTTTCCTACAGAGGGGAGGAGCCAAGGTCTCTCAGGTGGCTGTCCTGAAAGACTCCTGGAAAGAACGTTACCGTAAGTAACTTCGTTTTTTTTTTACACAAAGTTGTCACTAACTTATGTATTGTTCAAACATGGCATGGTTATATGTGGCTTTACACCCAAAAATACATTCTGATGCTTCTGAGTATGGGGATACCACATGTGTGGGACTTTTTGGCAGTCTAACCGTGTACAGGACCCCGAAAACCAATCACCGCCTTCAGGCTTTCTAAGGGCGTACATTTTTGATTTCACTCCTCACTGCCTATCAGTCTCGAGGCCATGAAATGTCCAGATAACACAAAATCCCCCAAATGACCACATTTTGGAAAGTAGACACCTCAAGCTATTTGCTGAGAGGCATGTTGAGTATTTTGCAGATCTCGCTTTTTGTCACAAAGTTTTGAAAAATCGAAAAGAAAAAAAACGTTTTCTTTGCTTTCTTCATTTTCAAAAATAAATGAGTTGTCTATTTTCCAAAATTGGGGTAATTTTGGGGGGTTGTGCTAGCTGGACATTTCAGGGCCGTAACTGTGATGGGTAGTGAGGAGTAAAATCACAATTTTACACCTTTTAGAAAGCCTGAAGGCAGTGCTTGGTTTTTGGGGTCCTGTACGCAGCTAGGCTCCCAAAAAGTCTCACACGTGGTATCCCCATACTCAGGAGAAGCAGCAGAATGTATTTTGGGGTGTAAGTCTTCTTTCCAAAATGGGGTCACTTGTGGGTGTTTTGTGCTATCTTGACATTTCAGGGCCTCCGAAACTGTGATCGGTAGTGAGGAAGTGAAATCCCTGTACTCAGCAGAATGTATTTTGGGGTGTAATTTCACATATAACCATGCCATGTTTGAATAATATATCATTTAGTGACAACTTTGTGCTTTTAGCTTGGGGTGTCTACTTTCCAAGTTTACTGTTTTTCACACAGTATTTGCGAAGCGATTTTTCAAATGCAATTTTTTTTTTTTTTTTTAAAAACAAACTTGTTTTAATTTTAATGCGCTAAAACACACTATATTGTCCAAATGTTTGATGAAATAAAAAAGATGATCTTATGCTGAGTACATGGATACCAAACACAACATGCTTTAAAATTAAGCACAAACGTGCAGCGGTGACAAACTACATACATTTTTAAAAGCCTTTAGAGGTTACCATTTAGATTTACAGAGGAGTTCTACTGCCCCCGATCTGACCTTCGCAGGGATACCTTACATGCATGGGGCAATTGCTGTTTACATATGACACCAGACCGACGCTTGCGTTCACCTTTGCGAGTGAGCACGGGGGGACAGTGTTTTTTTTTTTTTTTTTTTTTTTTAAGCTTTTTTCTTTTATTTTTAAACTGTTCCTTTTAATTTTTTTTTTTTTTTTTTTTTTTTTTATTGTTGTCTCTGGGAATGTACATATTCCCTATGATAGCAATAGGTAGTGACGGGTACTCCTTTTTTTTTTTTTTTTTTAAACATTTGGGGTCTATTACCCTAGACCCTAGATCTCTCCTCTGCCCTCAAAGCATCTGACCACACCAACCATGCTGTGATACAATGCTTTGCCAATTTCCCAATGGCGAAACCTAAGTCATGAAATGCTCGTAGCTTCCAGTTTCTTAGGCCATAGAGATGATTGCAGTTGTTCTGGTCTCTGATCAGCTCTATGGTCAGCTGGCAGAACCACCGGTTGCATTCTCGGGTTCCCTGTTGGGACAGGAGAGCCTGAGAAAACCATGGAAGACGGTGGGAGGGGGGGACGTTCCCTCTCACCGCTTGTAAAAGCGAATTACCTGCTAGGATTGCTTTTACATGAAAGTCGACCGCTGCCTGAAAAGAATGATACCAAGATGATGCCTAAACCTGCAAGCATCATGCAGGTATAACCACTCGAAATCCAGCAACATACCAGTATGTTGCTAGTCCTTGTTGGGCATACATTGTAATGTTCTTTTTTCAATGCAGCCTGTAGGCTGAATGAAAAAAAAATATTGATCAGTTGGTATGCCCACCATTAGAATACTGCCCTTCATCCACCCACTTATAATGATGGGCATACATACACCATATCTTTTTAAGTGTGGTGGTGAAATCACCTCCTACAGCACTGGAGTCACCGATTTACGTATCGTGGGAGCAAATGCTGTTGCTGTCAAGATGAATAAACCAGTCCTGCAGCTGAATGGCGTACCTGCTAAGCAAATGATGGTCAACAATAAAACAAAGTAACATTACAGTATAACAGTAAGACACACTATACCTGCAAAGCAAATACAATAAAACATAGTAAAATAAAAATTTTCTTAATGCAATCTGTGCCTAAAAAAATAAGATGGTGAAATCACCTTCTACAGTGCTGGAGTCGCTGATTTAAGTATCGTGGGAGCAAACGCTGTTGCTGTCAAGATACATAAATCAGTGCTGCAGCTGAATGGTGTACCTGAAAACAAAAAAATGGTTAACAATAAAACACAGTAAACAGTAACATATAAAATAATTACATGCCTGAAAAGCAAACATGATAAAACATAGTAACAGTAAAACATTGCATTGTAATATACAGTAAAAAAAGAGCAGAACAATAGAGAGAGAATGGAGAGGGATAGAACAATAAAACAACAATTTTTTATTTTTTTTATTTTATATATTAGCTTTTTTTTTTAAAAATGTTTACACTTTTATTTGTAACTGTAACGGTTGTAGTGGTTGTAACGGTTCGGTTCCAGGTTCGGGTCTCTCAAAATGCGATGGCAACTTTGGAGACCCTGTGATAGTGTGTCCTAGTCTGTGCAGTGCTGTACCCTACGCTAATATGACACTAATGTGTGGTAGCGTTCAAAACATTCACCAATGCAAAGAGCAGGATGGTCAGGACAGGAGGGACAAGGAGGGACAATAATAGCGGTGTCACGCCTATATCCGCGCTTTCTACAGACACATTTTCTTTGGGGGGGCTCGTTTGGTATGGGTACCTGGGAGGACATACGGAAAATGCCTCTCATGCAACTGGCTTACTGCATTTGGATTGGGAAGTTTGGCCACAGCACCGTCTGGAAACAGAAAGGCTGTAATGATCTCTTCCTGGAATTTAAGGAAGGATCCAGTTTGTCCTGAATTTTTGTATAGCACATAAGCATTCAGCAGAGCCAATTGGAATAAGTATACAGACACTTTTTTGTACCAGCGTCCGGCCTTATGGGCAACTAGGTATGGCGCCAACAACTGGTTGTTGAGGTCCACCCCTCCCATATTAAGGTTATATTCATGGTTTCTCCACACCAGTCACCGTAGGAATTTGGACTGTCTTGTCTGCGTGAAGGGAGGGCAGAACAAAAACATTCTTATTATCCCTCCACTTCACAGCAAGCAAATTATTACACTTCAAGCAGGCTCTCTCCCCAGCCTAAGATGGGAATCTACAAGCCGCTGGGGTAAGCCCCGGCGATTAGATCTCATGGTGCCACATGCGCCAATTCCATCATCAAACAAGTGACTAAAAAGTGGCACGCTCGTGTAATAATTGTCCACATACAAGTGGTACCCCTTTCCGAATAAGGGTGACACAAAGTCCCACACAATCTTGCAAGCGCTCCCTATGTAGTCTGGACAGTTCTCTGGCTCTATGTAACTATCTCTTCCCTCGTAAACCATAAAACTATATGTATAGCCTGTGGCCCTGTCACAGAGCTTATGAATATTGACCCCATATCTGGCACGCTTGCTGGGAAGATACTGTTTGAAAGATAAGCGGCCAGAAAACTTAATCAGGGTCTCATCAACGCAGACAATGTGATCAGGAGTAAACAAGGCTGCAAACTGTTGGTTGAAGTGGTTTACGAGGGGCCAAATTTAGTAGAGCCGATCGTATCCGGGGTCATCCAGAGGATGACAGAGTTCATTATCATTGAAGTGCATGAACCGCAAGATCTGCTCGTATTGTGCCCTGGCCATGGAGGCAGAGAACACATTCATATGGTGAATTTGGTTAGTGGACCAATATGACCGCAACTCACTCTTTTTTTAGTTATGCCCATGAGGAGGGATAGGCCCAGAAAGGTCTTAAATTTGGAAACCGTAATAGGTTTCCATTCTCTGGCAAGGGTCAAATGGGGATTAGCGGCAATAAATTGACTGGCATACAAATTGCTTTGGTCCACAATAGATCTATAGATCTTCCGTAAAAAAACAGTGAATAAAAATCAAGTGTCGTAAAATCAACTGTTTCCACCTGAATTCCGGGTTGGCCAGTGAATGGGGGAAGTACGGGTGCGGCAGAAGTGGTGGGCTCCCAATTAGGATTGGCAAATGCAGCAGGAAGTGCACTTTGGGCTCAACGGGCCTGTGTTTGTCTTCTTGGTGGCTGCGGGACACTAGTTGTGCTAGCCACCTCACCAGCTTGAACTGCACTAATGGGACTCGCCTCGTCACCACGTGATACTGCAGTGCTGGTTTGACTACGACCAGGGTGTACTAGGCTGCTGGTGCTTTCCAGTTCACCAGAAGAATTAGCGACACTAGTACTGGCTCTCTGCTGCATGCGAGAGCCCTGCGGTTCTTGCACCTCAACAACAGCAGAAGAACGGGGTTGGGTACACCTGACCCTGGAAGGGACCACTACTCCGTCGTCAGAGCTATCTGTCAGAGTGCCGCTGCTGTCTACAGGATCATATTCTGAGCCTGAATCTGACAGATGGGTGACTTCCTCTTCACTATCTGTCATGCTCAGAAACGTGTAAGCCTCTTCACTAGTGTACCTTCGATTTGAAATTTTGGGCTCTAAATTTACTGGTACACTAGTGAGACTCACAGGAAAAATAGCTCCTGACTGTCAGCGACTGATTCAAACGCTACCAAAAAAACTGTTAGCATTTGCAGGGATCAGGCCTGATTATGCGAATGCTGTGTGTTGGTTTTTGTAAGTGACAGTGATTGATTTGATACTGCACTTGGCTGGGCTGGGCGGAGGGGCTAAACGAAGGTGCCAGCAGGTATCTGGGCTGATTCTCCAAACGCTGCATTTTTGGGAACACTAAACTATTGGGGATGCCAATATAGTTCTGATCAGATAAAAGATATTGATCCGTTCAGACACTATAATACCAAGGGAGGTGTATGGTGCACGCGTGGGTGTTACCGCTACTGCCACTAATCTGACACTGCCTGGGGAGACACAGACCCTGACTGATGCTAAAAACTGATATCACTCACCGGGTGATCAGGAGGTTAAACCTTTATTGGGTAATGTACAGCGGGTGCCCTGACGCTATAAAAAAAACGAACTAACCAGCGTCACCCGTAACACTTAACTGGGTGAAAGGGTTAACTAGGGGGCAATAAAGGGGTAAAACCTTTATTAGGTAATATATGGGGGTATCTGACGTTGTAGAAAACCTGTTGGTGAAACAAATCAACTAACTGGATTACTAGCGTCACCCGTGACACAAATACGGCGATCAGAAAAAAGATCTATTAGTGACACTGGCGACAGGGGGTGTAAGGGTTAACTAGGGGGGCAATCAAGGGGTTAAACCTTTATTAAGGGGGTTTAGGGGGTACCCTAGACCTAAGTGGGCCTACTTCTAACTGCCCTAACACTTATTACAGTCACAAATGACACCAATGCAGTGATCAGTGAAAAATCTGAAAACTGCAATTGGTGACAGGGAGTGAAGGGGTTAACTGATGGGGGGGGCGGCGATCGGTTGGTGACACGTGTACCTATGTGTACTGGTGTTAGTGTAGTAGTGTAGTGTAGTGTTGTTCAACTCACGTTTAGATGTTCTCTCTCCTCTCACTGGAATTGAAAAGACTTCACAAGGAGAGATGACCTCACTTTCCCTGTCTGTGTTTACACTTACACAGGCAGGGAGGGATTTTATTTGTCAGAACCGATCAGCATGTCCAGGCCATAAATCATTGGCCGGGACCTGAGGACTGATCGGTTCTCTAACGAATCTGACCGCTGCAGGCACGGGGGGCGGGTGCGATCGCGCTCCTCGCCCACGGGGAGGGAGAGAGGTACAGGTATGCCCATTTGCCCACCCGTGCCATTTTGCCGATGTAAATCGGAGTGCGGCGGACGGCAAGTGGGTAAAGTGGTATTCGTGCAACCATACTTACAAGCACAGATAAAGTAATAGAATGTAGAAAGAGACGTGTTTTCCCATCTGTAGAAATGGCTAAAGAACATAAGCCAGGGTGGGCTACCCAGGGAGGAAGCTCCTACATTAATCACTGCTGCATACACAGGGAACTCAGTACGGGGGGGGGGGGGGGTCTGGAAACCTCCTGCACAGGCACCAGTCAGCGTTTTGGTGTAACATTGCACGGTCCCCTAATTGTCAGTTAAAGCGACGCAGTGCCGAATCGCAAAAAGTGCTCTGGTCAGGAAGGGGGTAAAATCTTCCGGGGCTGAAGCGGTTAAACAACCTATAATGTGCATATAAGGATAAAGTGCAAATCTTAATCCAATAAAGGGCACGTGCAAATCCAATGTATATTTGAATGTATATATGTGTCACCGCAATTTTCAGTGCAATAAATCAAAGGTTTCTTTGCATCAAAAACTGTTGACATCTAATTACCACAAAAAACTGTTGATTTGAAGTGACAGCAAAATATACAAAAAAAAATTAAAAATACTAATAAAGTGCATATGTAAACATATTCTCAAACTGAAAAAAAAAACGTTTCAAATGTCTTTATATCCCCCAAGTACATGTGTGCAAAAAAAAAAATCAAACTCCTTATTTCAATACCTAAACAATCAAAATGCAACACGTGATCCAATAATTTGTGTGTTCAAATATCTGATGTGCTCCTTCATCAAGAGAGTCCTCAAATAACTCACCAGAGGCGGTGGCTAGTCAAATTATAAACCAGCAATCGCATGGTGTTGTATCCTTAGGAAGATCCACTCTCCACTCTCCACTATGCTAATTCAGTTGTCTCTACCTGTCAGTCTCTCTCCTACAGAAGAACAACAGGTGATTAGGAGAAAAAAAAAAGGAAATCTCCATAGCGTAATCTCGTTTTAAAATTTGGTTGTTTATTAAAACTTTCTTAACCACTTCAACCACGGAAGATTTTACCCCCTTCCTGACCAGAGAGCTTTTTACAATTTGCACTGCTTCGCTTTAACTGACAATTGTGCGGTCGTGCGACGCTGTACCCAAACAAAAACGTCCTTTTTTTCCCCCCCACAAATAGAGCTTTCTTTTAGTGTTTTGATCACCTCTGCGGTTTTTATTTTTTTACGCTATAATAAATATCCCCATAAATATAAAAAAAATAATTTCTTCCTCAGTTTAGGCTGATATATATTCTTCTACAAATTTTTGGTAAAAAAAATTGCAATAAGTGTATATTGATTGGTTTGTGCAAAAGTTATAGCATCTACAATATAGGGGATAGAATTATTAGAATTTTATATATATATATATATATATATATATATATTTTTTTTTTTTTATTAGTAATGGCGATTTTTATCAGGACTGGGACATTGTGGCTGACAGATCAGACTCTTTTTTTGACATTATTTTGGGACCATTGACATTTATACAGCGATCAAAGCTAAAAATAGACACTGATTACTTTATAAATGTCACTGGCAGGGAAAGGGTTAA
Organism: Lithobates sylvaticus; assembly: GCA_028564925.1. Lineage (NCBI taxonomy): Eukaryota > Metazoa > Chordata > Amphibia > Anura > Ranidae > Lithobates > Lithobates sylvaticus. Next base: position 249,989,566 of record CM053029.1, on the reverse strand, counting down.
ACACTAGGGGGCGATCAAGGGGTTAAGTGTGTTCCCTCAGCGTGTTCTAACAGTAGGGGGGATGGGCTACCACTGACATGACAGAGATCAATGTTCCCGATGACGGAACAGAAGATCTCTGTCATTTTACTAGGCAGAACACGGAAATGCGGGCACAGTCCCATGGTACATGCGCGATATCCTGCTTTTGCGGACTGACGTCCAGGAACGTCAGTTTGTGCTGGAGTGCCATTCTGCTGACGTATATCGGCGTGAGCCGGTCGGCAAGCGGTTCAAATTACACTCACATTTTTTAAGTGTCAACCCGACACTAGGGAACAATCACGTGTTTTTATAATGAATTTCTCTGCTCCTGGCTGTAATCCAAAAGCTGATAGCTTGATCACTGCAAGAGCTTGATGGTGTCAGCATCCTAGCCCCGCTCTACTAGTTTTGTTGTATAACGTCCTCACTACCGCTCCGTGAGTACGTTATACAACAAAACTAGTAGAGCGGGGCTAGGATGCTGACACCATCAAGATTTTGCAGAGATCAAGCTCTACCTGGAAAACTGCATACTCTACACATTGCGCATTCATGTGCAGAAAAAATATTCTCGTTGTGGTGTGAACAGGGCACATAGAGAAGAAGAGTAGAGAGAACTATTGTTTTTTTTGTGCCCTTGCAGAATGCAGGCATTAAAACTAATGTCTGTCTGCACCATGGTGTGAACAAGGCCTAAAAGTAAACAACTGGGAATGAAGTAAAATAAAGTGTTTGAAAAATAACTTATTAAATGGCTTCTCAAAACATAGAAAAATGGCATACCTATAAACTGCTGTGCACTGCACGGATTAAATTTAAATCACTACCACAGTACAAAAAGCTAGACAGTGGGCACTACACTTTCTTCAATACTCCCAGTTAAGTAGAACAATATTATAGTGCAGAAAGCATGACATTTCAGCACGTTCACCTGTTAACGGCTTCTATCACCGCTTCTTCTGTCAATTACTGGTTACCTTCCCAAAGAGATGAAGTTCATCATCCAGGCTGCTTATTGCAGATTGAGAAGAATCCTCCACATGAGGCCCCAATAAAACACTGAACATGTGAACCACGATGAAGATTCTCTTCTGCCCATTGTCTTTTTGGACGTTTGTCTGTTTTTGCAGCATCCTGCTCTTCCAGATTAGTAACATGCTCTCTCTGACTTGACCTTTCTAAAGGAACCTCCTGTTGAATATCTTCTGTCAGCCATTGTTTTGCCTTGGCCAATACATCGTCCGAAGAGAAAGCATAATTCTTGTTTTGAGGATCCAAGAGACATGCCAGCACAACATTTTTATTCTATTCATGCTTCTCAAAGCGTTTGGTGAGGCTGCCCCTCATGACCTGCATAAATGTTTTAATGCCATGTGTGTTGGGTCCTTCATTCTCTTGAAGAAGCATCTTCGGCACTCTCACACATGGGATGACAGATGAGTCGTAATAACACACCTCTAGTGTCACTTCCTTTATGTGGAGGAGGGTCTCAATGATATTGGCTACAATGTCCCATTGATCAGCAGTAGGACAAGAATATCCTCCATGTTCACCTGAATAGATGCTAAGAGCTTGCCTCTGTTCCAGCATTCTTTGCAGCATGTGAAATGTTGAGTTCCATCGTGTTGCAACAGCCTGAATCTAATTTTTTTTTGGGTAGGGCACGATCTTCCTGAATGCACCTCAGTCGCTGCTTGGCAAGGTTTGAATGGTGGAAATGGCCCGCACACCTCTTCAGAATGCCAATTATATCTATTAAAGCTCTCTGGCTTGACAGGCCATCATTTACCACAAGTTGCAGTGTGTGTGCCATGCAACTGAGATCTGATACTTCAGCAAGCCTCGTTACTTTCACCATGTTTGCTCCGCTGTCTCGAAGCACGAGCATCACTCGGTCTTTGTTTATTCCCCAGTCTTCAAGCATGCCTATCATTATTTCTCTAATGTACTCCCTAGTGTGGGATCCTGGCATCACTTTTGTATTCCGCACCAATTGCCCTTTTGTCCATCCGCTGTCAATGAAGTGGCATGTAAGGCTCATTAGTGACTCTGTTGGTATTGACCAGAAGTCAGTCGTGAATGAGAGTGAGTTGCCAGCATAGACTTTCTCAACTACATTTTGGTGAATCTTTCCCAGCATTTCAGTTCGGTGATACTTTTCACTCTTCAGTGTGCACCTTGGCTCAGCTATGGACATCAACCGCTTAAATCCAGAGTCAGACACCATTGTAAATGGCTGGTTATCAGTAACCATCATCTCTGTGATTGCTCTGTCCAGCAGTTGGGATCTAACATCCAAATTTAGCCACTCCTTCTGAAGCATATCTTTTATTGTTGCCTGGGATAGTGTATATATAGAATTCAACATAATGAACTCTTAAATGGGCCCAAAGGTTTGACGTATTTTTGTTTTTTGCAGTTGAAGATCCCATGCCCACATTGTTTGTGCATATGTGTTGCACACTGATGCTTTTCCTGGGGATAAGTGAGACGAGAAATAGTCCCAGACCACACTTTTCCTTTTTCTCTCTGCATCCGTCTGCATTGAAATTTGAAACGGTTTTACATAGTTACATCAATTAGTTGGGTTGAAAAAAGACATCCATCCAGTTCAACCAAAAAAAAAAAAAAAAAAAAAAAAGAAAGAAAAACCCATATACACAATCCTATACCCAGAGTAGATCCAGAGGAAGGCAAAAAACCCTAGCAAAGCATTAACCAATTTGCTATAGCAGGGAAAAAAATTCCTTCCTGATCCCACGAGAAGCAATCGGATTTTCCCTGGATCTTTACCTATAAATGTTAGTACCCAGTTATATTATGTACATTTTAGGAAAGTATCCAGGCCTTTCTTAAAGCAATCTACTGAGCTGGCCAGAACCACCTCTGGAGGGAGTCTATTCCACATTTTCACAGCTCTTACTGTGAAGAAACCTTTCCGTATTTGGAGATGAAATCTCTTTTCCTCTAGACGTAAAGAATGCCCTCTTGTCCTCAGTGTTGACTGTAAAGTGAATAACTCAACACCAAGTTCACTATATGGACCCCTTATATATTTGTACATGTTGATCATATCCCCCCTTAATCTCCTCTTATCAAGAGTGAATAAATTCAGTTCCTCTAATCTTTCCTCATAGCTGAGCTCCTCCATGCCTCCTATCAGTTTGGTTGCCCTTCTCTGCACTCCCTCTAGTACCCCAATATCCTTTTTGAGAACTGGTGCCCAAAACTGAACTGCATATTCCAGATGAGGGCTTACTAATGATTTGAACAGGGGCAAAATTACCTCTCTCTCTCTGGAGACCATACCTCTCTTAATACAAGAAAGGACTTTGCTCGCTTTGGAAACCGCAGCTTGGCATTGCATGCTATTATTGAGCTTATGATCTACCAAAACCCCCAGATCCTTCTCCACTACGGATCCCCCCAGTTGTACTCCCCCTAGCATGTATGATGCATGCATATTCTTAGCCCCCAAGTGCATACCTTTACATTTATCAACATTAAACCTCATCTGCCACCCAAATAATTTTTTTGTCCTTTTTTTCATACAAATAGAGCTTTCATTTGGTGGTATTTGATCACCTCCTGGATTTTTTTTTTTTGCGCTATAAATGAAAAAAGACCAAAAATTTGGAAAAAATTAAAAGATTTAGCAATTTTTCTTCATAAATGTTGGCCACAATTTATACTGCTACTTATCTTTGGTAAAAATAACCCAAATTAGTGGATATTATGTGGTCTGTGTGAAAGTTGGAGTCTACAAGCTATGGTGCAAATCCTAAAAAAATTATCACATCTGATGTCCTGGCGGCCTATCATTTCTTGAGACCCTAACAAGCCAAAAAAGTAAAAATCCCCTCAAATAACCTCTTTTTGAAAAGTAGACATTCCAAGGTATTTAGTAAGAGGTAGGGGTGCAACGGATCGTCATCGATCCGTTATCCGAATGCATCAACCTGTTTGGATCGGCACACCCCGCGATCCGCGGAGTGCTCTGCTGCCTCGGCCTTAGGAAAGGCTGCGGCTTCAGCCTAGCTCCGGAACGACGGCCATCTTGGTACACCCGGCGGCCGTTTACAATGTGATCGCTCTGTCAAATGACGGAGCGATCACTTGTAAACAAACCAGCGTCATGTCATGACGCCGGTTCATCTCTCCCCTCTGTGTACTGATCTGTACAGTGGAGGGGGAGATCGGATGGCAGAAGCTCTGTGGGCTGGATCTGTAGTGCCCACAGTGCTGCTCTGTGACAATTGCAGTCACATCCATCCATTCTCAGCCATCCCTCCATACTCTGCCAATACCCTTCCAATACTCTGCCATACCCAGCCATACTCTGCCATACCCAGCCATACTCTGCCATACCCAGCCATATTCTGCCATACCCAGCCATATTCTGCCATACCCAGCCATATTCTTCCATACCCAGTCATATTCTGCTATACGCTGCTATACCCAGCCATACTTTGCCAATACTCTGCCATACCCTGCCAATACTCTGCCATACTCTGCGATATCCAGCCATACTCTGCGATATCCAGCCATACTCTGCGATATCCAGCCATACTCTGCGATACCCAGCCAATACCCTGCAATACCCTGCCAATACCCTGCCAATACCCTGCAATATCCAGCCATACTCTGCCATACCCAGCTATACTTTGCCATACCCAGCCATATTCTGCCATACGCTGCCATACGCAGCCATACGTTGCCATACGCAGCCATACGCAGCCATACCCAGCCATACTCTGCCATACCTAGCCATACCCTGCCATACCCAGCCATACCCAGCCATACCCAGCCATACCCAGCCATACCCAGCCATACCCAGCCATACTCTGCCATACTCTGCCATACTCTGCCATACTCTGCCAATGCTCTGCCAATACTCTGCAAATACTCTGCCAATACTCTGCCATACCCGGCCATACTCTGCAATACTCTGTGATATCCAGCCATACTCTGCAATACTCTGTGATATCCAGCCATACTCTGCAATACTCTGTGATATCCAGCCATACTCTGCAATACTCGGTGATATCCAGCCATACTCTGCAATATCCAGCCATACTCTGCCATACTCAGCCATACCCTGCAATACCCAGCCATACTCTGTGTGTCTGACAAACACTGTGTGTTTGACAATTCTTCCAGAAGCGCATTTGTGAGGTCAGGCACTGATGTGGATGAGAAGGCCTGGCTCGCATTCTCCACTCTAATTCACCCCAAAGGTGCTCTATCAGGTTAAGGTCAGGAATCTGCGCAGGCCAGTCAAGTTCTTCTTTGTCCAGTGGTCCTAATCATTTGGTGGAGGGGGTTTATGGTGTGGGGTCTTTTTTTTTTTTTAGGGGTTGGGCTTGGCCCCTTGGTTCTAGTGAAGGGCATTTCATGCTCCCAGCTTTGTGGGAACAGTTTTGGGACGACCTCTTGCTGCTCCAACATGACCGCACCAATGCACAAACAAGGTCCACAAAGACATAGATGAGCGAGTTTGGGGTGGAGGAATTTGACTGGCCTGCACATACCTCAACCCAATAGAACACCTTTGGGATGAATTAGAGCAGAGACTAAGAGCCAGGCCTTCTCGTCCAACATCAGTGCCTGACCTTTACAAATGTGCTTCTGGAAGAATGGTCAAACATTCCCATAGACACACTCCTAAACCTTGTGGACAGCCCGAAGAGTTTAAGCTGTTCTAGCTGCACAGGGTGGGCCAACTCAATATTTTTTTTTTTCAATCTTTTATTACATTTTCTTTATATCATATACAAAATTGATACCATACATTTATTTCAAATTCATTTTCATCTAAGACTATTTGTTACCAGTAATGACCGCATTAATCGGAAAAGCAGCCAAGAGACCCATGGTAACTCTGGAGGAGCTGCAGAGATTCACAGCTCAGGTGGGAGAATCTGTCCAAAGGATAATGATTAGTCATGCACTCCACAAATTTGGCCTTTATGGAAGAGTGGCACGAAGAAAGCCATTGTTGAAAGAAGGCCATAAGAAGTCCCATTTGCAGTTTGCGAGAGAAGCCATGTGGGGGACACAGCAAACATGTGGCAGAAGGTGCTCTGCTCAGATGAAACCAAAATATTACTATTTGGCCTAAAAGAAAAGAGCTATGTGTGGCGGAAAACTAACACTGCACATAACCCTGAACACACCCTCCCCACTGTGAAACATGATGTGGGAATGCTTTTCTTCAGCAGGGATAGGGAAGCTGGTCAGAGATGATGGGAAGTTGGATGGAGCCAAATACAGGGCAATCTTAAAAGAAAACCTGTTATGCCGCGTACACACGATCGAAAATTCCACCAGCAAAAGACCGATGTGAGCTTTTGGTCGGAAAATACGTTCGTGTGTAGGCTCCATAGGACTTTTGCTGGTGTAATTTCGGCCAGCAAAAGATTGAGAGCATGTTCTCAATTTTTCCGACGGAAAAAGTTTTTATTGGAAATTCCGACCCTCTGTGGCAATTCCGACGTGCGAAATTCTGACGCATGCTCGGAAACCATTCGACGCATGCTCGAAAGCATTGAACTTAATTTTTGCGACTCAACGTAGTGTTGTACGTCACTGCGTTCTTGACGGTCGGAATTTGGTGTGACCTTGTGTAGGCAACACAAGCGTGAGTGGAATTCCGTTGGAAAAAACATCCAAGGCTTTTCCGACGAGAATTCCGATCGTGTGTACGTGGCATTAGTCTTTAAAAGACTTGAGACTGGGGCGGAGGTTCACCTTCCAGCCAGAGCTACAATGGAATAGTTTAGATCAAAGCATATTCATGTGTTAGAATGGCCCAGTCAAAGTCCCGACCTAAATCCAATTGAGAATCTCTGGCAAGGCTTGAAAATTGCTGTTTACAGACGCTCTACATCCAATCTGACAGACCTTGAGCTATTTTTGCAAAGAAGAATAGGCAAAAATGTCACTCTCTAGATGTGCAAAACTGGTAGAGACATCCCCAAAAAGACTTGCAACTGTAATTGCAGCGAAATGTGGTTCTGAGATGAATCAGAGGGGCTGAATACAAATGCACACCACACTTTTTAATTTAAATTGTTTTTTACTGAATTATTTTTTTCAGAGAAAGAGAAAAGGAAATACAAAGTATACCATAAATGTGGTGTAAAACAATAACAAGATATTATAACATAATAAGGTATCAGTTGTCCTTATATTTAACCTAATATGCATAGGCACTTATTCAATGTCTTTACTGATGACTGTATTATTAGACTGACTTAAGAGAATATCCATTGTCATTATATTGTAAAAGGGGGAGTCTCCCCCTCCGGCACACTCTTTGGGATGCACGCCACACTTTTCAGATATTTATTTGTAAACAATTTTGAAAACAATTTATAGTTTTCCTTTCACTTCACAATTATGTGCCATTCTGTGTTGGTCTATCACATAAAATCCCAATAAAATACAGTTATGTTATTGGTTGTAATATGGAAAAATGTGGAAAATTTCAAGGGGTATGCATACTTTTTCAAGGCACTAAACACATACAGTGAGTGAGTACACCCCTCACATTTTTGTAAATATTTTATTATACCTTTTCATGTGACTTGAAAAAGTATGCATACCATGTGAATTTGCTGTCCCCTCAAAATAACTCAAAACACAGCCATGAATGTCTAAACCGCTGGCAACAAAAGTGAGTACACCCCTAAGTGAAAATGTCAATTGGGCCCAAAGTGTCAATATTTTGTATGGCCACCATTATTTTCCAGCGCTGCCTTAACCCTCTTGGGAATAGAGTTCTCCAGAGCTTCACAGGTTGCCACTGGAGTCCTCTTCCATGACAACATCATTGAGCTGGTGGATGTTGGAGACCTTGCGCTCCTCCACCTTCTATTTTGAGGATGCCCCACAGATTCTCAATAGGGTATAGGTCTGGAGACATGCTTGGCCAGTCCATAACCTCTACCCTCAGCTTCTTTAGCAAAGCAGTGGTTGTCTTGGAGGTGTGTTTGGGGTCGTTCATGTTGGAATACTGCCCTGTGGCCCAGTCGCCGAAGGGAGGGGATCATGCTCTGCTTCAGTATGTCAAAGTACATGTTGGCATTCATGGTTCCCTCAATGAACCGTAGGTCCCCTGTAACCGCAGCACTCATGCAGCCATGGACCATGACACTCCCACCACCATGCTTGACTGTAGGCAAGACACACTTGTCTTTGTACTCCTTACCTGGTTGCCGCCACACACGCTTGACACCATCTGAAGCAAATAAGTTTATCTTGGTCTCATCAGACCACAGGACATGGTTCCAGTAATCCATGTCCTTAGTCTGCTTGTCTTCAGCAAACTGTTTGCAAGCTTTCGTGTGCATCATCTTTAGAAGAGGCTTCCTTCTGGGACGACAGCCATGCAGACCAATTGGGTGCACCAGTCCTCAGGAAGGATGTACTGGAAATGGAGCGAGTACAAAGAAGGGCAACTAAGCTAATAAAGGGTCTGGAGGATATTAGTTATGAGGAAAGGTTGCGAGAACTGAACTTATTCTCTCTGGAGAAGAGACGCTCGAGAGGGATATGATTTAAATTTATAAATACAGTACTGGTGACCCCACAATAGGGATAAAACTTTTTCAAGGAAGGGAGTTTAACAAGACACGTGGCCTCTCATTAAAAAATTAAATTAGAAGAAAAGAGGTTTAACCTTAAACTACTTAGAGGGTTTTTTACTGTAAGAGCGGCAAGGATGTGGAATTCACTTCCACAGGTGGTGGTCTCAGCGGGGAGCATAGTTACATAGTTAGCTAGGCCGAAAAAAGACACAAGTCCATCCAATGGCATCTATAGTTTCAAAAAACTATTAGATAAGCACCTGAACAACCGCAACATATACTGACATATAATCAAACACATAGGTTGGACTTGATGGACTTGTGTCTTTTTTCAACCTCACCTACTATGTAACTATGTAGTGTGCGGCAAATGGTCTGAGCATTACAGGCTGACCACCCCATCAACCTCTGCAGCAATGCTGGCAGCACTCATACGTCTATTTCCCAAAGACAAACTCTGAATATGATGCTGAGCATGTGCACTCAACTTCTTTGGTTGACCATGGAGAGGCCTGTTCTGAGCGGAACCTGTCCTGTCAAACCGATGTATGGTCTTGGCTACCGAGCTGCTGCTCGGCTTCAGGGTCTTGACAGTCTTCTTATAGCCTAGGCCATTTTTATGTAGAGCAACAATTTCCAATTTGAACTTCCAGTGACCAGAGGGAGAGCGATTAACACCAAATTTAACACACCTGCTCCCCATTCACACCTGAGACCTTATAACTGTCAGAAACCATGAATCAGACTGAGACAGAAGTACAGTTAAAGCACACTTGTTTAATAATAATAAAAAGGTAAACTTAGTCAAAACAGAGCCAGAGTTCAGGAACCGAAATGGATAGTCAGACAAGCCAAAACATCAGGGAGCCAGATATGAGCATAGAACAGCAGGCAGGATCTGGAGCCAGAAGGAATGTCAGCCAAGCACAGGAACACAGGAGAACGTCTCTAGAGATGTGACCAAGGTGAAGACAGAGATCATGTGGGCTGGACAGCTTAAGTAGGCAGGACTGACGAGCAGGATATCATCAACAGGTGAGTTACTGTGGAGAGAAAGGAGCTGGCAATTAGCTGACAGTGGCCAGCTTTGAGAAGGAAGGGCTGAGCCCAGACCTGACAGTAACATTAACGAGTCACATGACATCGGGGAGGGAAAATGGCTAATTGGCCCAATTTGGACATTTTCACTTAGCGGTGTACTCACTTTTGTTGCCAGCAGTTTAGACATTAATGGCTGTGTGAGTTATTTTGAGAGGACAGCAAATCTACATTGTTATGCAAGCTGTACACTCACTACTTTACATTGTAGTAAAGTGTAATTTCTTCATTGTTTTTAACCACTTCAGCCCCGGACCATTTGGCAGCCAAAGGACCAGAGGTCTTTTTTCAATTTCGCACTGCACTACTTTAACTGGTAATTGCGCGGTCATGTAATTTTGTAACCAAACGAAATTTGCGTCCTTTTCTTCCCACAAATAGAGCTTTCTTTTGATGGTATTTGATTGCCTCTGTGATTTTTTTATTTTTTGCGATATAAACGGAAAAAGAGCGAAAATTTTGAAAAAAAAAGAGATTTTCTACTTTTTGTTATAAAAAAAATCTAATAAACTCAATTTTAGTCAAACATTTGGGCCAAAATGTATTCAGCCACATGTCTTTAGTAAAAAAAAATGCCAATAAGCGTATATTTATTGGTTTGCGCAAAAGTTATAGCGTCTACAAACTAGAGTACATTTTCTGGAATTTACACCGCTTTTAATTTATGACTGCCTATTTCATTTCTTGAGGTGCTAAAATGGCAGAGAAGTACAAAACCCCCCCAAATGACCCCATTTTGGAAAGTAGACACCCCAAGCTATTTGCTGAGAGGCATGTTGAGCCCATTGAATATTTTTTTTTTTAGTCCCAAGTGATTGAATAAAGACAAAAATAAAAAAGATTTTTTTTTTTTTCAAAAAGTTGTCACTAAATGATATATTGCTCACACATGCCATAGTTATATGTGGAATTGCACCCCAAAATACATTTTGCTGCTTCTCCTGAGTATGGGGATACCACATGTGTGGGACTTTTTGGGAGCCTAGCCGCGTACGGGGCCCCGAAACCCAAGCACCGCCTTCAGGATTTCTAAGGGTGCAAATTTTTGATTTCACTCCTCACTACCTATCACCGTTTCGAAGGCCATAAAATGCCAAAATAGCACAAAACCCCCCAAATGACCCCATTTTGGAAAGTAGACACCCCAAGCTATTTGTTGAGAGGCATGGTGAGTATTTTACAGCTCTCATTTGTTTTTGAAAATGAAGAAAGTAAAGAAAAAAAATTTTTTTTTTCTTTTTTTCAATTTTCAAAACTTTGTGACAAAAAGCGAGATCTGCAAAATACTCACCATACCTCTCAGCAAATAGCTTGGGGTGTCTACTTTCCAAAATGGGGTCATTTTGGGGGGTTTTATGCCATCTGGGCATTCCATGGCCTCCGAAACTGTGATTGGCAGTGAGAAGTGAAATAAAAAAATTACACCCTTAGAAAGCCTGAAGGCGGTGATTGGTTTTTGGGGTTCCGTACGCAGCTAGGCTCCCAAAAAGTCCCACACATGTGGTATCCCCGTACTCAGGAGAAGCAACAGAATGTATTTTGGGGTGTATTTCCACATATGCCCATGACATGTTTGAGCAATATATCATTTAGTGACAACTTTTTGTAAAAAAAAATATATATATTTTTTTTTTTTCATTATTCAATCTCTTGGGACAAAAAAAAAAAATATTTAATGGGCTCAACATTGCTCTCATCAAATAGCTTGGGGTGTCTACTTTCCAAAATGGGGTCATTTGGGGGGGGTTTGAACTGTCCTGGCATTTTATGCACAACATTTAGAAGCCTATGTCACACGTCACCCACTCTTCTAACCACTTGTAGACAAAGCCCTTTCTGACACTTTTTGTTTACATGAAAACATATTTTTTTTTTTGCAAGAAAATTACGTTGAACCCCCAAACACTATATATAATGTTAAAGCAAAGGCCCTACAGATTAAAATGGTGGGTGTTGCATTTTTTTTTTCCACACAGTATTTGCGCAGCGATTTTTCAAACGCATTTTTTGTGGAAAAAATACACTTTTTTTTATTTTAATGCACTAAAACACACTATATTGCTCATATTTTTTATTTCATCAAAAATTTGATCTTAGGCCGAGTACATGGATACCAAACACGACATGCTTTAAAATTGCGCACAAACACGCAGTGGCGACAAACTACATACATTTTTAAAAGCCTTTAAAAGCCTTTACATGATACCACATTAGATTCACGGAGGAGGTCTACTGCTAAAATTACTGCCCTCGATCTGACCTTCGCGGTGATACCTCACATGCATGGTGCAATTGCTGTTTACATATGACGCCAGACCAACGCTTGTGTACGCCTTTGCGCAAGAGAAGGGGGGGCAGGGGTGCTTTTTTTTTTTTTTTTTTTTTTTTTTTTTTTTTATTTATTTAGCTTTTTTATTTTATTTTTAAACTGTTCCTTCCATTTTTTTTCTTTGTTATGATTTTTATTGTTATCTCAGGGAATGTAAATATCCCCTATGATAGCAATAGGCAGTGACAGGTACTCTTTTTTTGAAAAAATTGGGGTCTATTAGACCCTAGATCTTTCCTCTGCCCTCAAAGCATCTGACCACACCAAGATTGGTGTGATAAAATGCTTTCCCAATTTCCCAATGGCGCGGTTTATATCCGGGAGGGGGGACATTCCCTCCCACTGCTTGTAAAAGCAGTCTAGAGGCTAATTACCCGCTAGAATTGCTTTTACATGAAAGCCGATCACTGGCTGAAAAGAATGATACCAAGATGATACCTAAACCTGCAGGCATCATTCTGGTATAACCATTCAAAGTCCAGCAACATACTGGACATATATTGTAATCTTTTTTTTTTCATGCAGCCTCTTGGCTGAACGAAAAAAAGAGATTGATTGGTGGGTATGCCCACCATTAGAATACCTCCCTTCATCCACCCACTTCTAATGATGGGCATACATGCACCATTTATATATGCCGATGCATGGGGGCATCCTCCCGCAAAAGTTATGCCGTGTACACACGGTCGGAATTTCGACCGTATGTACGTGGCATTAGGAGCCAATCGCTCCTCCCCCCCCCTGCTGCCCCCATGCTTCGGCATATATGCTCTTTTTTTTAACTGTGGTGGTGAAATCACCTCCTACAGCGTTGGAGTCGCGGCTTTATGTATCGTGGGAGCAAACGCTGTTGCTGTCAAGATAAATAAATCCGCGTTGCAACTGAATGGCGCACCTGAAAACAAAAAAATGCTTAACACTAAAACACAGTAAACAAAATTACATACCTGAAAAGCAAGCATGATAAAACATGATAAAACATAATAAAACATTGCAGAATAGAATGGAGTAAAAAAAGAGCAACAATAGAGAGAGAATAGAGTGAGAGAGAGAACAATAAAACGACAACTATTTTTTTTTTTTTTTTTTTTTTTTTGAGATTCACAGGTAAAAAAGCTCCTGACTGAAGCGACTGAATCAAAACGCTACCACAAAAAAAATGTTAGCGATCGCAGGGATCAGGCCTGACTCTGCGAACGCTGCAGTTATGTGTGCTTAGTGTTTTGTAAGTGACAGTGATCGATCGATACTGCACTTGGGTGGGCTGGGCTGGGCGGAGGGGGAAAACGCAGGTGCTAGCAGGTATCTGGGCTGATCCCGCTAACAATGCGTTTTTTTTTTTGGAACCCTAAACTGCTGGGACGCTAGTATAGATCTGATCAGATCAGATATTGATCTGTTCAGATACTGTACCACTAAGGGAGGTGTATGCTTTGCGCGTGGGTGTTTGCGGTACTGGCACTAACCTGGGGCGACGCAGACCTTATTTGACCCTAAAACCTAATTGATATCACCCGCCGGGCGATCAGGGGGTTAAACCGTTATTGGGTAATAAATGGCGGGTGCCCTGACAGTATAAAAAATAAAGCTAACTAACCAGCGTCACCCGTAACAGTAATACAAAAAAAAACTGGTTACCTAGCGACACTAATGCAGCGATCAGAAAAACGATCGCTTAGTGACACTGGCAAAAGGGGGTGAAAGGGTTAACTAGGGGCAATCAGGGGGTTAAAACCTTTATTAGGTAATATATGGGGGTACCTGACGCTATATAAAAACCTGACGGGGAACCTAAATAACGAAATAACTAACTGGCTAACCAGCGTCACCAGTGACAGTTATACAGTGATCACTGGTGAAAGGGTTAACTCTAGGGGCAATCAAGGGGTTAAAACCTTTATTTAGGTTGTAATATGGGGGTACCTGACCTATAAACCTATTTATGAACCTATATAAACATGGCGGTTACCTAAAAAAAAAAAATGGTTACCTAGCGACAGCAGTGACACTAATACAGCGATCAGAAAAACGATCGCTTAGTGACACTGGCAAAAGGGGGTGAAGGGGTTAACTAGGGGCAATCAGGGGGGTTAAACCTTTATTAGGGGGGGGGGGTAGGGGGCTACCTTGGACCTAAAACTAACTGCACTGACAGTTATTACAGTCACACTGACACTAAATGCAGTGATCAGTAAAAAAATGATCACTGCAATTAGTGACACTGTGACTGGGGGGGGAGGGGGTGATCTGGGGGGTGATCTGGGGGTGACAGGGGGGTGTTTTGTGTGCCTATGTGTACTGGTGTCAGTGTACTGTTGGTGCACTAACCTTTAGATGTTCACAGCTCGGCGTTCCGGTTTTTTTTTTTTTTTTTTATTTTTTTTTTTTTTTTTTTTTTTTTTTTTTTTTTTTTTTTTTTTTTTTTTTTTTTTTTTTTTTTTTTTTTTTTTTTTTTTTTTTTTTTTTTTTTTTTTTTTTTTTTTTTTTTTTTTTTTTTTTTTTTTTTTTTTTTTTTTTTTTTTTTTTTTTTTTTTTTTTTTTTTTTTTTTTTTATTTTTTTTTATTTTTTTTTTTTTTTTTTTTTTTTTTTTTTTTTTTTTTTTTTTTTTTTTTTTTTTTTTTTTTTTTTTTTTTTTTTTATTTTTTTTTTTTTTTTTTTTTTTTTTTTTTTTTTTTTTTTTTTTTTTTTTTTTTTTTTTTTTTTTTTTTTTTTTTTTTTTATTTTTTTTTTTTTTTTTTATTTTTTTTTTTTTTTTTTTTTTTTTTTTTTTTTTTTTTTTTTTTTTTTTTTTTTTTTTTTTTTTTTTTTTTTTTATTTTTTTTCTTTTTTTTTTTTTTTTTTTTTTTTTTTTTCGGTCACATAGACCGGCGCACCGAGCGTGACATCACTTCCTCTGCCTGTGTTTTGATTGACACAGACAGAGGAAGCATCTGATTCGCCAGGAGCGATCGCGAGGGGGTGGCCAGAAACCACTGGCCGTCCCCTCATCCCGGATCGCTCCTGAAGCGATCCCGACCGTCCCCGCCGGCCGGGGGGGGTCCGATCGGACCCCCCACGCGCCTGAAGAATGGCACGTACAGGTACGTGGTTCTGCCTGTACGTGCCATTCTGCTGACGTATATGTACATGGGGCGGTCGGGAAGTGGTTAAATGAAAAGATATAATAAAATATTTACAAAAATGTGAGGGGTGTACTCACTTTTGTGAGATACTGTACACACACACATGCACACTTGTAAAGAGACTTAGGACCATATGCAAGGGCAGATTGGTCTTCAACATCATGTGCTTATGTATAAGGATAGAACGTTCATTGGAGATTCACCCCAAAATCTTACTACTGAACATATTCGCCAAGTTGTCGGTACGAGCAATGCTGACATTGAATTTAGTGTGGTAAATTTGTATAGATTCACTGATAGCTTGCAGCTGTGCCACTTAGTGTAATGCATACAATTAGAATGTAAAATAACATTTAAGATGCATTTTCTAAACTTAAGAAACAATACCCTGTTTTGATTTCCTCTTTCCTTCTCCTCACCACTTACTTTAACCCCTTCACAACTGCCGCTGTAGATTGGCACTCTCCTGGGCAGTTCTTTTTCTGTGCTGCTCTACCCTTCAGAGATCCAGAGACTAGATGGGTAACCACCCTTGAGTGGATACAGAGCAAGGAATCAGCATAGTTAACCCTTTTACTGCCAATACCATACCACTAATGCACATTCTATGGTCTAATAACTCCTCCTTACCAGAAATATGTTAACATTTCTGTGTAGAAGGTACATTAAAAAACATACTCCCCTTTGAAAGAAAGCAACTGACACTGCCATGATCTCCACTGATGATCGGGAAATCATAGATGGTGGCTCTTTTATGAAAACACTGTCGGGTCACATGCAGGCAGGAGGATTCATTGACAAAAATTAAAACCTTTAGGTGAACACTGCCACCTATGCAACAACTCACCAAATCCTCCAACGAGCAATAACACAAAATCCAACAATAGTAATCCACCTGTCTTAATAACAAAAAGAAGAGTCTCCCTTACCCTGGTGCAGTAACCTGTGACCACAATCCAATGTGTCAAGAGAAGCCATGCGCTTCTTCACCCACCCAGATTCCTTAACCACCACTTACCCAAATCAGTAAGTGAGTTTCTAGTACAATGTATCAATGTGCTCTTCCCAGCTCAATTTAATTATAGCTGTTTTTATTTTTTTCGTTTTAGAGAGAAGGGCTAGTTCCTGTGGTAATTTTTTTTTTTTTTTGTGTGTCTGTTTCTGTCTGTCTGTGTCCCCACTGGGAAGGTTCACCTCTCTATTTGTCCTTAAGACCTTTGTCACCTAAACAGAAAATGGGGAGAAAACCTATATTTTAGGGATGTAGTAAGAGGTGAGGGAAAATCTTCCAATGGGTACAAATATTCTGGTAACAAATGTCTGAGATTGAAATTCTCCACACATTGGGAGGAGTTTCCCACACTTTTCTTCCCTTTATAAACATAAATATATATTTGGGAAATGCATACACTTTATATTAATAACATGTTAATGACGTGGCCATCAAATACAGTTGAAAGGTTTGCAGGCACTTGTGAAAATGAAAGCATAAACTGCTGTGAATGTTATCATATATGCAGATTTCATTTACTTCTTAAATGTTTGCATTACATATTAGGTTAACTATATTATACTACCCTTCAAGATAATTGTGCACATAAAAGCGAACGGTTAGAAAGACAAATATTCAATAGACCTTGATGACATTTTATAGCTGTAGTTGTAGAAATTGCCTTATAAATCCAACTGAGGAAGCATAATTTTACTATGCAAACCTTTATTTAATCTGGAAACCTTTGAAATGTAAGTGTATTCCTGCCATGTTGCTTGGAAAAAATAGACAAATGTTAGCTCGGCAGTGAAAACATGGTTACATCATAATTTATTTTACTGTGCTGCCCGTACTCCAGACAAATTGGTTTCTAAATTGTAGCGTTCCATATTTCTGCGTCCCTGGTACTGACAAGCCTCAAACCAGTGGTTGAAAACCTTACCCACTGCCTGTATTAAAAATTCCCCAAGCAGGCCATTAGAGTGATAGTTGCAGAGGTTATGCCCAATAATGAGAGGCAGCATTGTTAACAAGGTTTGAAAACACTAAATATAGTATGTTACACAGGCTCCTGATTGCACTGCAGTGTATAACAGATAAACCCTTTTTCTCTGTGCCCCTGTCACTTCCAGTCATTTGAGGTTGGCTTTCTGGATTTGATAATCCCACATATTTGAACAAGAGGGATCTTGCTTATTTCACACTTTCTGCCAGAGGCCAAGGTGCATGAAAATGAGATCATTGAAACCAGTAAGCCTTTTACTGCAACTAAGCGGAAACTGAAATATCTACAAGAAATGCACTTGTTAACAAGACATATGATAGCTGTCAGGGAATTCAGGGAATGTAAAAAGAATATTCAAAGTAAATTTATCTTTTTATTTATTTTATTTTATATAGTATGATAATCTCCCACTGTGGGGATCGATCCTCTGTCCTGATGACTATTGTCACGTTCAGAATGATTGGATTTTCCGACAACTTTGTCCGACCGTGTGTATGCAACACCAGTGTCGGACAAAATCCGTCGGAAAAAATCTGATGGATTTTGTGGTCGGAATTTCCGACCGTGTGTACGGGGCATTAGAGGCAAACGTTCCCTTGCTTTGGGAGATTTCTTCTAAGTTCATGTTGCACCTCTGGGACAGAAATCAGAGACATTTCCCCAGGGGTAAGCCAGCTGCAAAAATTGAAATTGGCAGGGATTTTTTTTCTTCTTTAATTTTGGATAAAGTGGGGACCCCTCCCCACTTTATCCAAAATTAAAGAAGAAAAAAAGTGTTGGCTGTTTATACACTTTTTAAGTTACACCACAGTCTAGTATAAATATTTTTGTATTGAAACTGGCTGGAACACAGCCTAATGGCTTGGTGACAAATTTTCATCCCAATATGTATTCTTTTGCGACTGCCTGCCTCTGTCACTTATACCCTTTTATTGTCAGTATCCTTATCTTCTGAGTGGTCTTGAATTTGAAAAATAAAACAAGCTGTGATCCTAGCCCATCCTGTCTTTAAAGTGGAATTCTAGGCTTTTGCTAACTATTGTTCCTTTGAGACTTTGTTCCTGACAAGAACCAGTCGCAGTTATGGCTGATATTCAGGAAATGTTTTACTTTTTCATTGTTCAAGAAGACAACAAACTTCCTCCAGTTCCGAGAATATCCCAAAAACGATGTCAGCAACGATGTTCTAGACTACCAAATTATGCTACATGTTTTCAGTAACAGCCCTTCTCCTGCTGGAGCAATTTATGGGCTGAGAAGGACAGCTCAAGAGTTGAAAAATAATTTGCATCTGATGTACATGAATATGTGGAAAATAATTTCTGTGTATACTAGGGGCTCATATCTTTGCCTACAGAAAAAACAGTTGATCTACTCAAGAGAACTCAGGATATTGCTTGCTACGACCAATCTCAGGCTTCACAAAACTATATCAAATATGACAAAATAATGATGGCCTTTCCCGGTGATGTTTGGACCTGACTCTCAATTGTTTAATATTTGAAATAGTCGATTTTGATGGGGGGTATCATGTTCATTCAATACAAATCAAAAAGTACTCTCCCCATGTTGAGGGCACGTGGCCTGGTATGGTTCAGGAAATAGGGCAGATTTTGAGGGGACCCCATATCATTTTTTTTTTTTTTTTTTTTGTGTGTGGGGTCCCCATTGACTCTGAACTTCAGCAAAGTTTGCCAAACCCACGCCAATTCCAGGTACCTTCAGCTCATCACTAGTAGTGATCAGTTGGAAGTTTTAATGGTATAATTGACCAAACTTATGTCTTTGTTTTTGATAAATTGTTTTTTGATAAATTGAAGTAATGGTGAAATTATTGATATAATCACCAACGGGATACGGATTTGAATTAACTTTTGACTGATAAACACATACAGTGGTGTGAAAAAGTGTTTGCCCCCTTCCTCATTTCCTGTTCCTTTGCATGTTTGTCACACTTAAGTGTTTCGGAACATCAAACCAATTTAAACAATAGTCAAGGACAACACAAGTAAACACAAAATGCAATTTGTAAATGAAGGTGTTTATTAATAAAGGTGAAAAAAAATCCAAACCATCATGGCCCTGTGTGAAAAAGTGATTGCCCCCTAAACCTAATAACTGGTTGGGCCACCCTTAGCAGCAACAACTGCAACCAAGCGTTTGCGATAACGTGCAATGAGGCTTTTACAGCGTCCTGGAGGAATTTTGGCCCACTCATCTTTGCAGAATTGTCCTAATTCAGTTACATTAGAGGGTTTTCGAGCATGAACGGCCTTTTTAAGGTCATACCACAACATCTCAATAGGATTCAGGTCAGGACTTTGGCTAGGCCACTCCAAAGTCTTCATTTTGTTTTTCTTCAGCCATTCGGTGGTGGACTTGCTGGTGTGTTTAGGATCATTGTCCTGCTGCAGAACCCAAGTTCGTTTCAGCTTGAGTACACGAACAAATGGTCGGACATTCTCCTTCAGGATCTCTTGGTAGACAGCAGAATTCATAGTTCCTTTTATCACGGCAAGTCTTCCAGGTCCTGAAGCAGCAAAACAGCCCCAGACCATCACACTACCACCACCATATTTTACTGTTGGTATAATGTTCTTTTTCTGAAATGCAGTGTTCCTTCTACGCCAGATATACTTGGACACACACCTTCCAAAGAGTTCCACTTTTGTCTCATCGGTCCACAGAATGTTGTCCCAAAAGTCTTGGGGATCATCAAGATGTGTTGTGGAGAAATTGAGACGAGCTTTGATGTTCTTTTTGCTCAGCAGTTGTTTTCTCCTTGGAACTCTGCCATGCAGGCCATTTTTGCCCAGTCTTTTCCTGATGGTGGAGGCATAAACGCTGACCTTAACTGAGGCAAGTGAGGCCTGCAGTTCCTTGGACGTTGTTGTGGGGTCTTTTGTGACCTCTTGGATGAGTCGTCGCTGCGCTCTTGGGGTAATTTTGGGCGGCCGGCCACTCCTGGGAAGGTTCACCACTGTTCCATGTCTTCGCCATTTGTGGATAATGGCTCTCGCTGTGGTTCGCTGGATTCCCAAAGCTTTGGAAATGGCTTTATAACCCTTTCCAGACTGATAGATCTCAATTACTTTCTTTCTCAATTGTTCCTGAATTTCTTTGGGTCTCGGCATGATGTGTAGCTTTTAAGGATCTTCTGGTGGACCTTACTGTGTCAAGCAGCTCCTATTTAAGTGATGCCTTGATTGTGAACAGGTGTGGCAATAATCAGGCCTGGGTGTGGCTAGAGAAATTGAACTCAGGTGTGGACAACCACAGTTATAGTATGTTTTAACAAGGGGGGCAATCACTTTTTCACACAGGGCCATGATGGTTTGGATTTTTTTTCACCTTTAATAATAAACACCTTCATTTACAAATTGCATTTTGTGTTTACTTGTGTTGTCCTTGACTATTGTTTAAATTGGTTTGATGTTCCGAAACACTTAAGTGTGACAAACATGCAAAGGAACAGGAAATGAGGAAGGGGGCAAACACTTTTTCACACCACTGTATGTGGTCACTAGTGAAATATAAGCCTTCTTGGGTTGTTTTTTTTTTTTATTTTTTATTTAATATTATTCCTTAGATCAGTCCTGTGGTGTTACAGTAGTCGTGGAGGAAAAGTTTGAGAAATGTAATGATCTACTACTGATGTTTTACTAAAATGTATATGTGCTTCTTGCTCTCTTTGAGAGGATCATGGAGCTTATTGATTACTATCACACCCCATCATCTCTTACTAGTGTGAGGAACAGTGTGCTTAACCCCTTCACATCTAAGGGTAAAACAAATGTTAATGCCTAGGCACAATTTTGCAATTTTGATATGTTACTGTGTTAGTAAAACTATACATATCTTTTTTTTTTTTTTTATTTATTATCAAAGACGAACTGGCCCAAAATGGTAAAAAAAATTTTTTTCAAATTGCTCTGTAGATTTCTTGCGACTACCATAACATTCCACCAAAGGACAACCCAAAATAAATTTTCCTGCTCCAGATGATCGCAGCAATACCACATATGTATGTTAGTTGTTGTTTGTACCCGTAGTACAGCCCAGAAACAATAGTGTGGTTTTAGCTTTTTTTTATCTTACACTGGGGTAGATTTAGTAAAACTGGTGCACTCAGAATCTGGTGCAGCTGTGCATGGGAGCCAATTGGCTTCTAACCTCAGCTTGTTCAATTAAGCTTTGGCAATAAAACCTGGAAGCTGATTGGTTTCTATGCAGAAGTGAGACTGAGTTTGCACACTGCAGCTTTAGGAAATAAACCCCATTGATACTAATTAAAAAGGAAAAAAAAATGTGACCTTGATCTTTGACCCTGACCTTAACTTTTGATTCTTGATCTGTGTTTTTTTTTTGTATTTGTATACATTATTATTAATAATTTTATTTTAATTTTTTACATGCAGTTAATTTCTCTCTACAAGGAAAGTGAGGTTGTATCTCTCGCCTCCATTCAGAGAGAGAAAACGTGGTGGTGGTGGGGGGGGGGGGGCTTCACAGTGACTAATCACTATGCTAGCCAATCAGAGGCTATCAAAGCAATCAGGTGACCCATCAGGTGAGATAATTAGTATGGGGCCCGGGGCTCACATGGACAACCCGGGCTCAGTGCTGTGCACAAAGACAGACACGCAATCATGTTGCCCCACGGAAAAAAGCCCAGTTGAGTGGGGCCGCATATTTGCGTATGCTTGGCGCCAAGAGGTTAAGGTAACTATAGACATGAGATGGCAGACACTGTTCCTGTTTGTGTTAAGCCATATCAGCAATGATTTCACATCTATTAGAGGTTTCTAAACTGAAGCTCCACATCTCTCGGGACTCCTCGGCTGATAGACACCCGCATGGCATGGTAAACTGAAAATAATCTTACCATAAGCCTCCTCAGCGACCCTGGGGTAAATAAAATGGTCTTTGGTGCTGCCCAAGGTAAAAATAAACTAAAGAGTGCCAAGTATACACAGTCAAGAGGCCCCTGTAATTGGCACAGCCTCCTTCCTTACACACAGGCACATCTTGTGCTGCTAAGCAACTGCAGTTACCTCAGGATACTTATGACTCTGACTGTGAATACAGCGCCCCCTCATAAGAAAAACAAACAGATTCCCTACATCCAAATATTTTGAGACAAAAAAAAATGTTACAGACAGCATTAAAGCAGCCCCCAGACTATATAACCGAAAGTCTCACAAAAGAAATCCGTGAGTTAAGCCAGCGCACTTCTGACCTAGAAATCAGAGTGGATGACATGGAAACTAATGTACTGTCCCATGATAATGAATTAGAGACTCTTAAGGAAGAAAAGCTTATTCTGCAAACACGCTTAGAGGACTTTGAAAATAGAGAACGTCGATCAAATCTTCATATACGAGGAATACCTGAGACTATTGTTGGTCATCATTCTACTAAAACCGCACTTTTCCAAGATGTACTACTGTCAATCCCAGTCGATCGTTTGGAGATGGATAGGATTCAGAGCTTTAACACCAAGAAAACCAGAAGGTCCCTCTCGTGATAATATTGAATTCCACTTCTATCACACCAAAGAACAACTCATGGCTGCAGCTAGAGGAAAAGATTCCTTCATCTTTCAAGATCATCCTTATCAGCTTTTTGCTGACCTTTCCCCAATTACTGTGGCTAAACGACGTGCACTGAAACCCTTACTTCATAAACTACAGCAACGCCAGATCCCTTATCAATGGGGATTCCCATTTTCTATCCGTTTTACCTATCAAGGTGTCAAACATTCCTCTACAAGAGCTAAATCTTATCGAAAGATCTTCAACTCGCCCTCGTCGATGCACTAAATCCAGCTCCCCTCAGGAATCCTCTAAATCTGAAAAAGATTTGGAGTAGGCCGACAAAATTTCTCTAAGAGAAGTCAATTCAATTCTCATGATCTAGATCTTGTAGACACAATGGACTGAATGACTTTCACTCCTCATCTTGAAGCGTATTCAATCTTAAGGCTTTGCCTTTATTTGGTCACTAAGTAATTTACCACTTACCAGTATAATCTGACTAAACTTATTTAAAATAATACTGTTCTATTAAGTTTTGAACTTCCCCCCCTTTTAACCCCCGCAACCTCAGGTAGACTTATTTCTCCCCCCCCCTTCCCTCTCCCCCCCATCTTAAAGTGGGAGTAAAGCTGCTGAAACTTTTTTTTTTTTATACACCTGTAAGGGAAAAGGCATAATGAGCTAGTAGGCACCGCCTACTAGCTCATTATGAAATACTTGCCTTAGAACGAGGCGTTGGTAACTCACCTGGTCCACGGCCGAGAATCCCCTGTGCGCATGCGCCACTGCAGTCAGCGGCTCATTGCATGGGGAATATCTCCTAAACCGTACAGGTTTAGGAGATATTTTTTTTTACCTGCAGGTAAGCCTTATTATAGGCTTACCTGTAGGTAAAAGTCCATTTGTTTACTATACAACCACTTTAAGCCAATGAGATACCTATTGTCTCGATTATAACCTTATTTACTATATTTATCTTAGAGAAAAATCTAGTTATTTTTTTTAAATTGAAGTACTTCTATTGTTTTATATTTACTGATCCTGTTTATCAATATCATTATTTTCCTTCTTCATTACTGGCAACCCTATGATAAGTAATATTGCTATGCAAACTATACAGTTTCCTATTTTAATGCATTTTTCCCTAGAGTTACATGTAGGTATATATACTCACCTTACAGTATAGATGTTAATAGCTAATTAAACTTTTATTTATTTTTTACCCTCGCTCATGTTTGTTTTTCTCAACGGCCTAGATCTTTTATATAGATCTAGGCCGTTGGGGCCTCGAGAAATTGTCACTGCTCCCCCCCATCTTTCTGTCCTAGGATAAACCTCCATTCTGACCTATTATTAGAGGACCTCCTAGGATAGATACTAGGCCTCTGAGTTAGCATTTTTTTACGCACTCAGTACGTCGCCTTTTTACTTTTCTTATTCGCACAATTTACTTACTATTATTTGACCAAATGACTCTCACTCTCTTTTTCTTCCTCTTTATTCTGTCTCTACTTCCCTCTTGGTTCTTGCCCCCCCCCCCGGGGTAATTGTAGACTCACAATCTATGAATGCAGTATATTACAATATTCCCTTTAAGATTTACTGATGCCCCCCTTAAATGTCCTTACGTTAAATGTCTAAATATCCCACAACTTGGTTTAGCTTTCCCCAAGTTTTCACAGCCTTTGCCAAAAAGAAACAACAAGGGGTGCTAATAGGATTTCATCGTACTACACCCTTTTCCCTTCTGACAGGGATCAAAGACCCAGATTCGCTATCTTATACTCACAGGATATCTATTTGATTCTCAAATCACAGTGGTATCCTACTATGCTCCTAAAAAAACTCCATCCTCATTCCTCTACAATTTATTACAGGTAATTGATACTCATAAAACAGGCACACTTTGAATCTGTGGAGATTCTAATCCTTTATCTTTATCCTTTTTATTTAGATACATCCCCAACACCTATTGCATTTAGTTCTCAATCTGGTAAGTTCCAAAAACTTTAACAACACGCTTTATTAGATTCTTGGAGTGAACGCAATCCTGATAGGCGCCAATTTACTTTTTATTCTCATCCCCATAAATCATTTTCCTGTATTGATCACATTCTGATCTCAATAGGCATGACCCCTGAACTAATTTCTTCATCTATTATTCCTTTTACATGGACTGACCACTGTGCTGTACTTTCAACTTTCACTTTTCTAATACCCAAAACACAAGATTCTACATGGCATATTAATGACTCAATCTTATCTTATCCATCACACTCCTCTGATCTAGAAATAGCCATAAAAGATTACCTGGCCAATAATGAGACCCCTGATATATCCCCACTGACCATATGGGAAGCTCATAAACCTGCTCTCCGTGGGGTTTGTATATGCCAAGCCTTATTTCTTAAAAGAGAAAAATGATAACTAACACAAAAATTAGAAGCAGAATTTAATACATGCCACACAATCTTTCAATCCAATCCTACCCCTGTGACTATTTTTACAGCTTGATAAAGCACGTTTAAACCTTGACCTTTTTTTTTATCAGAATTTGTATATAAAATGTTATGTAAGTCTAAACATACATTTTATCTTAAAGCGAATAAACCAGACACTCTTTTAGCCCAAGCACTTAAACGAAATTGCCCCTTTAAACTGATTCGACTGAAATTATTTCATGATACATTTTACTAGTAATCCAGTAAAGATCCTTCACACCTTTCAAAAACATCTTACCTCCTTATATAAAAAGGAAGGATCTTTTGATCAAACATTAGCAGAATAATTTTTTTCAAACTTCCTACTATTCCTTTAGCCCAATGCTTGAAAACTCCATTACAGCTATCGCATTTAAATTAGCAATTAACTCTCTTAAACCAAATAAACGTCCAGGCCCAGGCTTCCCTCTTCCCTATACTATAAGAAATTCTCTCATATCCTTGCTCCAAAGTTGCTCCAAAGTTGCTCCAATGTTAACAGATGCATTTAACTTTCTCCTGAATGATCAATCCTTTCGCCCCAAAACATTAACGGCTGTAATTTCAATGATCCCCAAACCTCAGTCAGATGATATTTTTTGTTCGAACTATAGACCCATATCATTACTCAACCTTGACATTAACCGCTTCCCGACCGGCGCACGACAATGTACGTCAACAGAATGGCACTGACAGGCATAAGGGCATACAGGTACGTCCCCTTTAAGATGCCGCCATGCCATCGAGCGCGCGCGCCGGTCGGGACCCCCGTAAGTCCGGTCGTGGGTCCCGCGGACTCGATCACCGTGGGGATACCCGCGATCGTCTCACAGGAAGGCTGAACGGGGAGGTGCGGAAATAAACAGCATCTCCCCGTTCTGCCTAGCAAATAGTGACGCCGATCTCTGCTCCCTGTGATTGTAGCAGGGACCAGCATTCACTAGCTCACAGCCACGCCCCCCCCACAGTTAGAAACACGCCTCTAGGAACATATTACCCCTACACTAGGGTATTGGCAGGGTATTAGCAGGGTATGGCTGGATCCATGGATGTGACTGCAATTGTCACAGAGCAGCGCTGCGGACACTACAGATCCAGCCCACAGCGCTGCTGCCATCCGATCTCTCCCCTCCATTGTACAGATCAGTACACAAAGGGGAGAGAGGAACCGGCATTATGACATGACACTGGTTTGTTTACAAGTGATCGCTCCATCATTTGACAGAACGATCACATTGTAAATGGCCGCCTTTCTGGAGCTCGGCCAAAGCCGCGGCCTTTCCTAAGGCCAAGGCAGTGGAGCACTCCGCGGATCGCATGGTGTGCCGAACCGAACAGGTTGACCCGTTCAGATGGTGTTGCACCCCTAGTAGTATAAGATTTTAGATTCTATAATAAATAATTTTATTTTTTTATTTTTATTTAAAAACTATACTCTTGATAATAATTAAGACCATTTTTTTTTTTTTTGTTTGAGGTCATCTTATATTAACCTGGTCTAATTTGGTTTTATCCTCTCTTATACAATGTATGACACAATCTTTTGAGTTAGATCCATGCTAAAATTGTTTTAGTTAAACTACTTTTAGTTTATGTTTGAACTACAACTTAATAGTATTACCATATATGTGATCTTTTCTTTTGCTGCCACCATGTACTTATGTATACTAATTGTTAAAATTTAATAAACAAATTTGACAAGAAAAAAAGCAATAAGGTTCTGACATCTATCTAATGTAAGTTTTTTATTTTTTTTCTGTAATGAAATATGTTCACATAATGTCAGTGCTTAAAAATACAGTATATATACTGATTTCTGTACTGTATTTAAAAACATCCATGTAAAATCTCTTGAAGGATGCAGGATATAAGGAGGGCTGTAGAATTACTGTGTGTGTGTTGAACCAGGGACATGGATGAAATCCCTTTTTAACACATTTCAGGATATCTGCTACCCATCCAACACTTGTTTGCCATGAACATTTATTTATATGCATGTCAGTATGAGGCTAATATCTTTTTAAAAGCTTCTGCTATATTATCAGCATAAATGTGTAGTTTATGACTCTGCGCCTGATCTAAATTGAAGAGGATGAACTAAAAATTTACTCACAACCACAAAAGGATTTTAAAGTTGAGATTGGCTGAACCTGAACAGCAAGAACCTTGGGGTAGATCCCTAGTAGCACATCCATTGCATGCCTTCAGTGGGCTACTCACCGACTGAAGATGACCGGTGGTTTGACAGCAATTATTGGCAAGATTCTTTAAATTAACAAATGACACGACAATAAACAGAAGTACTGTCTGCAGAAAGAAAAAGGGAAACTTGTTTATCTTGTCAAGTGGTTTTGATTAGTTGTGATGCTGTTCTTTATTACGTTACTTTAAATCATTGTGTCCCAGCAGGACATAAATTATGAAGATTGCTACAGTATGTTTCATCCAATGTAGAAACAACAAATTGGAATATTTTTTTACAGGCATATCACAGCATTTTGGCTGAGATCTGTACCGCATTAAATTTAACATGAGCTGTGGTTCATCTGCTATTCCTTAATACACATGCTATTATTTGCATACAGCCGGCTGTAAAATCAGAACAGTTTGGCTGCAATTCTGTTTGTTTGAATAAATGGAAAACATCAAGCAGAAGAAATATAAGCTGGAGAAGCTGTCCAACTGACAAGCCATGATCTGTTTGTAGAATTTCAAAGCCGTTTTGTGATGATTGGTTATGTGTATGTTATGCCACGTCTAGTTGATCTGTGGCCCACCAGCTGTGGAGGAATTACAGGTACTAGAAAAGACTGATAATCATACTGATACTTGTAGTTTCATCACACTGCTGGGCCAAAAGCCCCAAGTGTTTAAAACTCATGCAAACATACAAATAATTTACAATGCAGAAGAGAAACACCTGGTATTTTTTAATCAGCAAATGGCCAAAGGTTTCTTGACACCTGACCATGCAGCCCACTTTATGGCCAACAATATGTGGATACCACACCAAATTATTGAGTTGGAGTTTCTATGCAGATAAGGGGTATCTGTAGATATAAGTGTAGACCATTTATATAGCTCATGAAGCTTGACTGGAATAATCCTAGGACATTGCTAAGGATGTTGCTAAGAGATGCCTAGCTGTTACTGAGAAAGAGCTGTCTCCTGTGATGGTGAAGATGATCAGTAACAGCTAGGCACCCCTTAGCAATGTCCTTGGCAACATCCTAGGAGTTTTCCAGTTGTGGGGTGTGTAAATGGCCTACACTTGTAGAAAGGGCATTATACAACTTTGGTCAAAGCACAGCTACAGACATCACATATCTGCATAGACAGATTTTTTTAGTAAAGGTGAACTATTTCTTTAAGTGGTTTAAGTAGGAGTACCATTAATGCTACAGCATACTTAGTTAATTTAGTGCACTTTCAACCTTATGGAACATTTTTGGGGAGGCTTTTTTTCTGTTCCAGCTTGAATTGTGTTCCTGTACACAACACTGCCTCCATTAAGACATGGGTTATTCTGGAGGAACTAAAATAGCTTTCATAAAGCCCTGACCTCAAGCCTACTAAACACCTTTGAGATAATTTGGAACACTGGAATCAGTGCATTGTCGCAGCACAGCTCTGCAAGTCTCTGCCTATGTGGAGGGGGGTGTGTGCCTTTCCTTTCAGCTGTCTTGGCTGTATGCCAATAATCCAGTCCCAGTGCTGAACAGGAAGAGAAAATCTCTAACGGGATGTAAACTTTTTAAAGAATATACAGTAGCTCACAAAAGGGAGTACACCCCTCACATTTTTATAAATATTTTGTTATATCTTTTCATATGACAACACTGAAGAAATGACACTTTGCTACAATGTAAGTAGTGAGTGTACAGCTTGTATAACAGTGTCAATTTGTCTGTCCCCTCAAAATAACTCCACACAGCCATTAATGTCTAAACCGCTGGCAACAAAAGTGAGTACATCCCCAGGTGAATATGTCCAAATTGGGCCCAATTGGCCATTTTCCCTCCCCAGGGTCATGTGACTCGTTAATGTTACAAGGTCTCAGGTTTGAATGGGGAGCAGGTGTGTTACATTTGGTGTTATCGCTCTCACTCTGTCATACTGGAAGTTCAACATGGCACCTCATGGCAAAGAACTCTCAGAGGAAACCTGAAAAAAAAAAAAGAATTGTTGCTCTACATAAAGATGGCCTAGGCTATAAGAAGAGTGCCACGACCCTGAAACTGAGCTGCAGCACGGTGGCCAAGACCATGCAGCTGTTTAACAGGACAGGTTCTACTCAGAACAGGCCTTGCCATGGTCGACCAAGGAAGTTGAGTGCACGTGCTCAGAGTGTCATGTCTAGAGGTTGTCTTTGAGAAATAGACATATGAGTGCTGCCAGCATTGTTGCAGAGGTTGAAGGGGTGGGGGGTCAGTCTGTCAGTGCTCAGACCATACACCGCACACTGCATAAAATTGGTCTACATGGCTGTCGTCCCAGAAGGAAGCCTTTTCTAAAGATGATGCACAAGAAAGCCCACAAACAGTTTAAAGACAAGCAGACTAAGGACATGGATTACTAGAACCATGTCCTGTGGTCTGATGAGACCAAGATAAACTTATTTGGTTCAGATGGTGTCAAGCGTGTGTGGTGGCAACCAGGTGAGGAGTACAAAGACAAGTGTGTCTTGCCTACAGTCAAGCATGTTGGTGGGAGTGTCATGGTCTGGGGCTGCATGAGTGCTGCCGGCACTGGTGAGCTACAGTTCATTGGGGGAACCATGAATGCCAACAACAGGAGGTTGTAACAGGGGTCATAGTACCTGTGTAGTGTGAGTACCTGAGTGTTTTGTCTGAGTAGCGTGTGTGGATCGTTGGTACTTGTGTATTGTGGGCGCACGCTGGTCTGCGAGTACCTGTGTATTGTTGAGTATTAGTGTCAGGAAGCTAGTTGTTAGGTAATTTGGACTGGGTATAAACTCTAATCCTCATTAAATTTATAGGTAAGATGCCCAGCTGGTGTGGAGAGGCAACTCGGTGTACATCATGTATGCGTTCCTTGATCATCTGATCGAGGGCGATTACTGCTGTGCAAAATGTAAGCACATTGTTTCCCTGGAAGCCCAGGTTCTGAATCTGGGGAAGCAACTGTCAGCACTGAGAAGTCCGTCCATACTAAAGGAGAACCAGGAACGTACATGGCAGGGGCCAGCACAGAGGTGGAAGGAGACAAAGAGGTGCAGGCACTAGAAAATAGTAGATGGGTGACAGTCAGGAAGGGTAGAGGGGGAAGTGCCAGGGAGGCCGATTCAGGGCTGGAGCATCCCAATAAGTATGCTCCATTGAGTGACATTGGTGATACCAGTCAGGGACCAGCACTGCTGGAGCTGAGGGACTCTCCTAGCTGCCAGGGGAAGAACTCCTCCAGTGAGATTGGGGAGGGGGAGCAAAGGGAAAGGAAAGACAGAATCTGGTGATAGGGGACTCAATTCTTAGGACAGAGAAGGCAATCTGTAACAAAGACCTGAAGCGCCGAACTGTATGTTGTCTACCGGGCGCTCGGGTTTGGCACATCACGGATCTGGTGGACAGATTACTGGGAGGGGCTGGGGAAGACCCAGCTGTCATGGTGCCTGTTGGCACCAATGACAAAGTCAGAGGTAGATGGAGTGTCCTAAAAAACGATTTTAGGGCTTTGGGAGCTAAATTGAGGAAAAGGACCTCCAGGGTAGTATTCTCAGTAATACTACCGGTACATCGAGCCACACCAGAAAGGCACAGGGAGATTAGGGAAGTAAACAAGTGGCTGAAGAGCTGGTGTAGTAAGGAGGGGTTTGGGTTCCTGGAGGACTGGGACGACTTCTCAGTCGATAACTCAGTCGGTACTATAGAAGGGACGGACTGCACCTAAATGAGGAGGGTGCAGATCAGCTGGGAATAAGGATGGCCAAAAAGTTAGAGGGGTTTTTAAACTAGGCGATGGGGGGGGGGAGTGTCCAGAGACAGAAATAGTCAGCGTGGAACATATTGCAGAGGGTGATATTAGGGGCATTAGTGGTAGGGTAACCAAAGCACATAAACCCAAGGTAAGTATAGTAGCAAGTCCTAGTTGCAATCTCGGAACACCCAAGAGGATAGTATGTGACCGGTCAAAATATAGTAATGCATTAAAGTGTTTGTTCACCAATGCCAGAAGTCTGCCGAGCAAAATAGGTGAGTTGGAAGCTCTGGTGCATCAGGAGAGCTATGATGTAATTGGTATTGCTGAAACTTGGCTTCATTCCTCACATGACTGGGCTATAAATATTCCTGGCTATGCACTCTTTCGGAAAGACAGAGTTAAAAGGAAAGGTGGAGGGGTCTGTCTGTATGTGAGAAGTGATCTCAAAGCGAGTGTGAAAGAGGACCTGGTGGATGGAGAGTGTGATGAGTCTGAATCATTATTGGTGAAACTGCATACAGATGTGGGTAGTTCAAAGTTAATCATTGGAGTTTGTTATAGACCACCCAATGTTAATGAGGAGGTGGAGACTCAGCTCCTTGCACAGATGGAAAGGGCTGCAACGACTGGGACAGTGATAATAATGGGGGATTTTAACTACCCAGAAATTGACTGGAGTAATGGCACTGCTGGGACAGTTAAAGGGCAAAAATGTATAACCCTATTACAGGACAATTTTATGGTCCAGTTTATTGAGGCCCCAACTAGGAATGATGCTCTGCTGGATCTGGTAATCTCAAACCATGCAAAGCATATTACTAATGTTCAGATAAAGGAACATCTGGGTAGCAGTGACCATATCATGATTTCATTTGATGTTAGCTGTAAGCAAAAATCACATACGGTAAAGATAAAAACACTTAATTTCAAGAGAGCAAATTTTCCAAGGATGAGGGCTGCTCTCCAGGACTTAGACTGGGAGAGAATATTGGCAACAATGGGCACAGAACAGAAATGGGGATTCTTCAAAAAGACTGCTTGTGAACTCACTGCAAAGTACATTCCCATGGGCAATAAGTTTAAAAGGTTCATGGCCAAAGTTAAAAAAGCTATAAACTATAAGAAAATAGCTTTTAAAAAATATAAAAATGAAGGATCACTAGTGTCATTTAAATGTTACAAAGAATATAACAGAATATGTAAAAAGGAAATCAAGGATGCAAAAATTAAAAATGAAAGACAGATTGCAAAAGATAGTAGGACAAACCCCAAAAAATTCTTCAAATATATTAATAGTAAAAAGGTCCGGTCTGAGCATGTAGGCCCTTTACAAAATAATCTAGAGTGGGTGACTGGGGACAAAGAGAAGGCTAATTTATTAAATAATTTCTTTAGCTCTGTGTATACAAAGGAGCATGGGGGAGCTCATGTCCATAATGGGGGTGGTAGTGACACAGCCCCAAATCCACAATGGCTCAAAAGTGATATGGTCCAGAAATATTTAGACAGAATAAAGGTGGATAAAGCACCTGGACCTGATGGCATCCACCCATGGATCCTAAAAGAATTGAGCTCTGTAATTTCAAAGCCATTGTATCTAATTTTTAGGGACTCATTAATGACAGGAATAGTACCACTGGATTGGCGCAGGGCCAATGTGGTGCCTATATTTAAAAAGGGAACAAAGTCTTTACCAAGTAACTATAGACCTGTTAGTTTAACTTCTATAGTTATAAATAAAATATTTTAAGCAACAGACAGCATGGATTCATGAAAGACAGAAGTTGTCAGACAAACCTGATTTCTTTTTATGAGGTGGTAAGTAAAACCTTGGACAGAGGGGTGGCGTTGGACGTGGTATACTTGGATTTTGCAAAAGTGTTTGATACAGTTCCGCATGTACGGCTCATGTGTAAGGTAAAGTCTACAGGTTTGGAAATATCGGTTTGTAAATGGATAGAAAACTGGCTAAAAGACAGAATTCAGAGAGTAGTGGTTAATGATTCTTACTCTGAATGGTCTAAGGTTATCAGTGATGTACCCCAAAGTTCAGTACTGGGACCCTTACTTTTTAATATCTTTATAAATGATATTGGGTCTGGGATCAAAAGTAACATTTCCGTCTTTGCAGATGACACCAAGCTATGCAGTGGAATAACGTCCTTACAGGATGTCTCCAATTTACAAGCCGACCTCAATGCTCTGTCTAATTGGGCGACTATGTGGCAGATGAGGTTTAATGTTGATGAATGTAAAGTTATGCACTTGGGGGCTAAGAATATGCATGCATCATAAATAGATCATAAGCTCAATAATAGCATGCAATGCCAAGCTGTGGTTTCCAAAGCGAGCAAAGTCCTTTCTTGTATTAAGAGAGGTATGGACTCCAGAGAGAGAGATATCATTTTGCCCCTGTTCAAATCATTAGTAAGACCTCATCTGGAATATGCAGTTCAGTTTTGGGCACCAGTTCTCAAAAAGGATATCGGGGAACTGGAGAAAGTGCAGAGAAGGGCAACCAAACTGATAAGGAGCATGGAGGAGCTCAGCTATGAGGAACGATTAGAGGAATTGAATTTATTCACCCTTGATAAGAGGAGATTAAGGGGGGATATGATCAACATGTATAAATATATAAGGGGTCCATATAGTGAACTTGGTGTTGAGTTATTCTGAAAATGTGGAATAGACTCCCTGCATAGGTGGTGCTGGCCAGCTCAGTAGATTGCTTTAAGAAAGGCCTTGATACTTTCCTAAATGTAGATAATACTGTAATACTGGGTACCAACATTTATAGGTAAAGTTGATCCAGGGAAAATCCGATTGCCTCTCAGGGGGCCAGGAAGGATTTTTTTCCCCTGCTTTAGCAAATTGGAGCATGCACTGCTGTTTTTTTTTTTTGCCTTCCTCTGGATCAACTGTGGGTATAGAATGGGGTATATGGGATTGTATGATTTTTTTTTTTTGTGGTTTAACTGGATGGACTTGTGTCTTTTTTCAACCTAACTAACTATGTAACTATGTGCTGTGACATACTGAAGCAGAGCATGATCCCCTCCCTTCGGAGACTGGGCCACAGGGCAGTATTCCAACATAACCCCAAACACACCTCCATTTGCATTAAATATTACTTATGGCTTGAAGGAGCGTGATTTTCATTTTTTGGGGGGTGGCAAACAATGCATCCACATCACTATTGTCACACAAATGGGTGGGCTCAGGGCGCAGTGTTCTGCAACCCAAGCCTACCCTTTTTTTTAAGCAAATTCAAGCCTCAGGCTCTAATCATGTGCTTCTAAAAAACATTGGATTCCATGCGTTTGGCGCCCTGCATGTAGATTAGGGGGCGGCGCCCCATATGGATGCGCTGCCACTGATATTGTATACACATACACATCTGCAGGTCCATATACCCACCTAAAGGATCATATTTATATACTCAGAGTTGATCTAACACTTTTTCTGGAACCCACTTTAAAGTGGTTGTAAAGGTATAAGTTTTTTTTGCCTTAAAGTGATTGAAGTCTAGTTTTTTTTTTTTCCTATAAAAATAACAAACATGTTATGCTTACCTGCTTTGTTGCAGTGGATTTGCTCAGGGCAGCCTGGATCCTCCTGTTCTCGGGTCCCTTGTCTGTAATCCTTGTGCCTCCCTCCTGTTGAGTGCCCCCACAGCAAGCAGCTTGCTATGGGGGCACCAGAGCCGAGTTTTAGCTCCCTGTGTCCATTCAGACACCAAGCTCTGACCCGGCCCCACCCCTCTCTCCTGATTGGCTAGCTGAGTTTGACAGCAGTCAGAGCCAATGGCATCACTGTGGTGTCTCAGCCAATAAGGAGGGAGAATCTCGGATGGCTGAGACAATCGTGGACAGAGAGGGACCTCAGGTAAGTGTGAGGGGGACTGCTGCACACAGAAGGCTTTTTATCTTAATGCATAGAATAGATTAAGATAAAAAAAAACTACTGACTTTACAACCACTTTAATGCATTCTGTGCATTAAGGTAAAAAACCTTCTGTGTGCAGCTCCTCCCCAAGCCCCCTTATACTTACCTGAGCCTAATCTTGATCCAGCGCTGTGCCCCGAGAGCAGTGTCTTACAGTATGTAACAAACTTCACAGCAGGTAGACTGTAGCCGTCAGGACAATGCATTGTGCAGCAGTAAGGACTGTGTTTCTTTGGGTCCATGACATTGCTGGTCAATTGGGAAAAACAAAATACCCTAAGTTAATTAGGAGGAAAATATGCACTCTGTAACGCTGCTCCAGTTGAGTAGCCTCTAATGATCACTTCACAACTCCTCAAGTCAAGTGCCAGCCCAGCTTACTTGCTGCACAATGGAAGACCAGAAAGATCCAGATGGCTGCACTCCAACAATCCACTTTATTCGGTATAAACATTAAAACTAGGGTTGCACCGATACCGGACATAAAAGATGAATGGGCTCAAATCACACTGCAAAGAATCGCATGCAATTTGAACAGGAATGTGGTGCGATTTATGTCCGAATCGGAAGTCCCCCCCCCCCCCCCCCACGGCCCCAGTGTGAACCTAGAAGCAGAGATGGCAGGAGTGTGTCACCGCCTCTACTAACCATACACCATTAGATGTGGTTGGTTGTGGAATCGTTTTGTCTTTAAATAAATCTTGCAGATTACAGCAGTTGATCAAGAATGTATTAGTCCAAGCTTAGCTTAAAGTGGAATTCCACCCAAAAATGGAACTTCCGCTTCAAGGGAAGGGGACCCCCTGACATGCCACATTTGGGGGGGTGGATACTGTTGTAATGTGTTGGCTGATTTATGTGGGACTTTATGTATTGGATATATATATTCCACACACAGTATTAGTGACCAGGCCAGATGTCAGTTGACAATGTTATCTGTTACCCTTTGATGTGTAAATCTTATGCAAGTTGTGTGTGTGTGAGGAATAGCCTTTTAACCTAGATGAACATTTCAAAGGAAGTATTTATTGATGGTAATTAGACCTTGAGGACTAACCCGGGGGGGGGGGGGTATTCATGGAAAACATTTGGTTGACCCCCCCCCCCCCCCAGTGTCAGATCAGTATATGAGAACACAGTCAGGATGTGAGGGAGTCTAGAAGATATGTCTATGAGAGAAGGGTCTGGAGTCACGGGTCTAGGAGAAGATATTCTTTGTCATGTACTCTGTTGGATTTTGTCGTCTGTAAGAATGTTCTGTTTTGGAAGTCAATAAATTGCTTCTCTCTGGGAGAATCGGGTTTTGCTGCGGGAAGACAATACTTTTCAATAACTATATACCATCTACGAGGAACGATTATATTGGATCACTACAGATACTCCCACTTCCTCCCGGCGCACGGCGGCACCAGAAGGGAGACCAACTCTCCCCCCTCCCTCTCGGCAATCATCTGGGACACATTGCAGGTCCCAGATGATTGCCCGGCCAGTCACGACGCAGCGCTCGGCTCACGCATGCACAGTGTGTGCCTGGCTGTGAAGCCACAGCCGGGCACCCACAGTGACTATGCCAGCACCGCAGAGAGGAGGGGGAGACGAGCAGGGCTTCGTTCTCCTCCTGCATCGCAGGAACCTGGGACAGGTAAG
Source organism: Lithobates sylvaticus (assembly GCA_028564925.1). NCBI lineage: Eukaryota > Metazoa > Chordata > Amphibia > Anura > Ranidae > Lithobates > Lithobates sylvaticus. Next base: position 249,952,858 of record CM053029.1, on the reverse strand, counting down.
TGTCTGATTATTAAAAGTCAGCAGCTGCAGTATTTGTACCAGCTAACTTTTAAAAAATTTTTTTTTTTTTTTAAGCGGACCTCTGCTTTAAATTAAGAGATGATTAGCAAGCATACTTAGACCCCTTTCACATTGAAGCCATTTTTCAGGCACAAAAGAGCTAAAAATAGCGCCTGTACAGCACCTAAAAAATTTCTCTCCTGCAGCCCCAGTGTGAAAGCCCAAGTGCTTTCACACTGGAGAGGTGAGCTTGCATGACGTTAGAAAAAGTCCTGCAAGCAGCATCTTTGGAGTGGTTTAGGAGTATATAGCAGTGTATACACCGCTCCTCCACCGGCCCTGCCCATTGAAATGAATGGGCATCGCTGCCGAAGCGCCTGCAAATCGATTTGCAAATGAAATGTGGTAATACACATGCAATAGTCTGACTATCCATAATTAACAGAACTGAATTGCTTTTACCCAGCAACAGTAGTCCAGACAGTCCTAACTTGCCATAACCGACCCCAGTTTATCCCACTGGCCAGTGACTGATGATAAAGTTAAAAAAGTTTACCTACTTAGGAATTATTATTTCAAGAGAGAGCAGGGAATTTGTCCGGCTTAATCTTGAACCTGTTCTAATAGGGATCAAATCCAAACTGAGGGCCTGGGGCAATCTTCCCCTCTCCCTCATTGGGCGCATCAACCTTCTAAAAATGAAAGTCCTCCCTAAACTTACGTATATCTATAGGAATTCCCCACAATGGCTGACTAAAACCTTCTTTAACTCTCTTAAGCAACTTTTCCTCTCCTTCATTTGGGGGTCTAAATCACCTAGATTCAAATACACCACTCTGACCAGGCCTGTGGATAGTGGGGGTTTGGCTCTCCCTGATTGCCATAAATATTTCTTGGCCACTCAGCTTGTAACCGCCCATTGGTGGTTGCAGCCAGACCTGACAAACTGCAACGATGCTGGAGGCGGCTATAGTGGGGTCTCTGGAGGCCTTGAAGGGATTGATATTCAGGGGGCAAAAAACACCTCTTTGCCTCACCCCTTCTATGCGCACCACTATGAGGGCGTGGAGAGGCATCCCTGGCAAACTCCTGGTCTCCTCACACCCCCCTGTGGCTGAATCCTAACCTATCACAGTTCAATACCATCCCGGATCCACAGGCCTGGGCCAAATACAAAATACTGACTCTTGAGCATGTTATCACCAACGGGGAGCTCACTCCCTTTCATTTATTGCGTACCAACTTTAATGTACCTGCACGGGCCCATCTTAGGTATCTTCAAATTGCACACGCTTATAGGTGTCAATTCTTAGGTCAACCGATCATATTGGAATATTCTGAGCTCAAATCCACCCTTCGGGTGAAGGATTTGGAGAAACCCACGTCTCAGATTTATGGGTCCCTGCTGGTTGCTGCCATCCCCGAGCTGTCCTCCCTCCGCAGGCAATGGTGGGGGACATACCGGAGCTGGATGAAGATGATTGGAGGGAGATTTGGGATTTTCCATTCTCCCCTCTGGTCTCAGCCAGGGACAAAATGGTCCAATACAAAATTATATACAGAGCTCACTACACACCCCACAGGCTGCACCAGATGTCGCCGGCACATTCCCCGGCATGCTGGCGTTGCTCTTATCAACCAGGGGACTTCTTTCACATTTTCTGGGCTTGCCCAGCAATTGTACATTATTGGAAGGAAGTTCTCCATGTGATAACCAGGGGACTTCTTTCACATTTTCTGGGCTTGCCCAGCAATTGTACATTATTGGAAGGAAGTTCTCCATGTGATAGTTAAGATCACCAAGACTAGTGTCCCCTATGATCCTAAATATTGTCTGCTAGTGGAGCAAATGTCAATCCTTAGAGCTAGAAAAATACTCATATCCCTATTATTGTATTATGCACGCAAGGCCATCACAATGAGCTGGAAACAATCATCTCCCCCTTCTGTCAGGTTCTGGAAAAACCTGGTGAACGCCAGTTTGCCCCTGTATAAAGCCACCTACTCGGGCAGGGGTTGCCCACAAAAATTTGAAAAGGTGTGGACCTGTTGGTTAGATGATAATACTACGGCAACTGATGCAGTAAATAATCCCTAGATTAACATTACGGTTGTAGTATGATAGTGAATTGACCCAGGTACCTTCATGTCACATTATCCTGTCATTACAATATCGAGCACAGACTCTCCTGAACTAAACCTCTCCCCACATTGGGGTATAGATAAATAAGGTTGTGTTTTTATGGGTCTGCCCTGTTGCGGTCTGTTGCTGCTTCAGAGGCAGCCTATATATGTAATATGATGTACCCTGTTGTGGGTGTTGCCGCATCAGAGGTTTAGCCCCTGCGTGGGTATTGTTTGGCCCCTGCGTGGGCAAGTTTATGTGCTAATGAAAAACTCAATAAAAAAGATTTTACAAAAAAAAAAAAAAGTTAAAAAAGTTGGCTGGCAAAGTTGGGGCTCTCTGAGAAAGTACAACAATTCCTAGCAGACAACAGATTAACTTGTGCAATATTAGTCTCTTACCAGACCCAGGGTGTCACCTTCTGGGTCTCTGAACATGTGCTCTGATTCATTTGAAGTCCTCAGACAGAAAAAGGAGTTGCTGTGATTACTCTTTCTGTCCTGAGACAGTCCATCTTTTCCTTCTTTACAAGCAGTGGGAATGCTCTATAGTACAGTATGATCTCACTTGCCATCCAAATTACACCTCACACCTTCCCAGGGAGAATGTTCCTGTCTCTGAGGCAAAGTCCTGTGTAATGGGCAGTCTCTCTGAGGTCTCACCTGATTGTGGTCAGCTATGGCAGGGTTCCATATAGTCAGCATTCCAGTCTTTTTCTCACCCTATCTCTTTTAAAACTGTCCCCTCCCTTCCTCTTAGCAGCCTGCAAACCCACCTCTCCTTGCTTTGTTGCAGGAGCCAATCACCATCCTTCCAGGATTGACCCAGACTCAGCCAAGATTGCAGCTTCCTGTACTTCACACTCCATCGATGAGCATTGCAATGTGGTCCCCTTAAAGATGGCTTCTGCATTAATGTATATTTAGTTCAACCCTGTCCACATTGCAGATTGATAATACAACAGCAACTTTTTCAAAGGATGCTATGCTATGCCGTATATTTGTTTCTCCTATGTCCCTCTGAGTGCTGGTTGGGAAGTGAGATGAGGAGGATATATAAGCTATTTATTGTGATGACTTTTCCATGAGCCTTCATTGACTTCTCCTTAGCTAGAGGGTCATTTGGTTTTGGTAATCTTACAAGATTCCAATATACAATAAATAGTGCTGTGCTGTTATGTGAAATAAATAACCAAAATAGATTACTAAAAATAAATGTAACTATGTGCTACATAATTGAACGAAAGCATTTATAGGGAAAGTAAACCATTCATAATGTGCTAAGTGCTAGAGGTAGCAGTGTACATGTGATACAATTCACATAGGTAAAATGAAATAATAGTCTTAAAGGTGTATAGTGGAGGGGTACTAAAGCCAAGTGCTAGATTCCCTCCACAGTATGATGTATAAAGTGACTTGTCCTCTTCTGTGTAAAAATACGTACAAGTGAACACAATGTGCCAGGTGACTTTTCTTCTGTGCAGAGAAGTTATGCAAATAGACACAAAGTCACTTATCCTCTTCTGTAAGGTGGCCTCTTGCCTTACAGCTGTAAAGTAACAGCGTGTATATAGATCATAGGAGATTGTGGGTAGTGCCTTCTTGTAAGTAAACATCGAGAGAATCATCTTTTATTCTGATGAGACACTCTCAGTATGACAATAGCGTCCCCCTCCCAGTTAGTGTATGTGCGGTGTGTAGGAAAGAAGGGGGATTCCAGATAGTGTAATATATAAATTGAACAATTTATTGTTTAACACAGCTTAAGATACTCGCATCTCAGAGTAGGTTAAAATCTATACACCACGAGTGGCGAGCTCGAACGCTGATGTCACTTCCGGTGCCTGTCTGTCCCGACGCGTATTGTCACGGTCACGTGACTTCATCATGGAATAAAGGTCTGGCACTGGAAGTGTCCTTAGGTTAGGCATTGAGCTTATCGCACGGCCATTTTCTTCTAGCTCCATGTAAGAGAAGTGATGCAGTGGCCATATTTTAGTAGATTCTCCTGTATAACAGGTATCGCAGCCATTTTCTGATAGTCTAGCAATATAGGACAACATAGCGGCCATATTTTTGGTGACTTATAAAAATGATCGTGGAGCAAAGAAAAAAAGATTAAAAAAGATTTGGTTAAAACGGAGGCTATAGAGTACAAAAATTATATCAGTCTGTGATACCAGATAACTCCGAGGGCGGGCATGTATGCGTACATGGGTTATAATAAAAATGCATTAAAATGCACTTCTGCATTAATGTATATTTAGTTCAACTCTACATTGCAGATTGATAATACAGCAGCAACGTTTTCAAAGGATGCTATGCGGTATATTTGTTTCTTCCATGTCCCTCTGAGGGCTGGTTGGGAGGTGAGATGAGGTGGATATACAAGATATTTATTGTGGATGTTACTGCCAGCAGAAGTGGCATGTTCCAGGTGATAACTTTTTCCATGAGCCTTCATTGACTTCTCTTTAGCTAGAGGGTCATTTGATTTTGGCAATCTTACAAGATTGTGGTTCTTTACAAGAAGTTGTGGTGGAGATGGAGCCTTAATCACTAACCCCCGAAGGAGCTGCTGGTTTGATTTGGGCTTACCGTTACCTTCTTGACCTCGTAGATGTCTAGGGGTTTCCCGAGGTAGATGGACCAAAGAATTGCAGAAACTGACACTGGATCCACTTTGGGATTTTTATTTGCAAAAATTGGTAGACAAACAGTCTCTCAATAGGGATAAAGGGTTTAGGTAGAAAGTTCGGGTAATCTTGGAACTGCTTGAAACTGAATGTCTCTCACTATAGAATCCAGAAAATAGCCATTCTCAACTGGATTTTTTCAGCTATTGGATAGACCAGCTCTCACTAGGCCTAGCAGCCGATAGATTATTCAGATAGAGCAAAGTCTCTGCCACAGACTTGGTTGTAGAACTTGTAAATGAAAGTCTCTGCCACAGACTTGGTTGTAACTGAAGGATATGGACAACTTAGAGAAACCTCATACGGTTCCAGTATCTTGCAGCCGGTCCGGCGATACCGTTCGAGCGTGGATTCACTTGGTGTCTTTCAACTTAGCCTCCAGGCTCTTAACGAGGTACCAGCCTTGTGCATGATCCTCTTCTGAAGAGTCCTCCCCTGGTTGCTTTCTCAGTTGCTGGGCCTCTCCACAGACGAGACGGCACCAGACCACCTTGGAATCCTCCTTCCAGTTACGTTGCCTTGGGCTAGCCAGCCCTGAGACTCGGAATTGGATGGATCCGCACCCCAGGCCATGAGGGTCCCTGAGGGCTGGTCAGAAAAGCCAGGACCAAACAGACAGAAAGATCTTCTGGACCGGAACCCAGAAGCAGGTGATCTCAGTACTTTAAGTACCCTCTCCCAGAAGCACAGTAAGACGACACACTCACTGGTTGGTTCCGAGAGAGATTGGCACCCAATGCGTCCAGCCAAACTGTGTTCCCATACTTGCCAGAGGTGACAACGACACCTATGGCCAAGCAGAACACAGTGCAATCCAGCCAAACTGGTACTGCAACCATAATTTAGTACAATTAACCGTAAAATCCAACTGTGGTTTCAGGAACATTAACCACTTGCTTACTGGGCACTTAAACCCCCCTCCTATCCAGACCAATTTTCAGCTTTAAGTGCTGTCGCAGTTTGAATGACAATTGCGCGGCCATACAACACTGTACCCAAATGAAATTTTTATCATGTTTTCCCCCCAAAAAGAGCTTTCTTTTGGTGGTATTTGATCACCTCTGCGATTTTTTATTTTTTGTTAAAAAAATTTAAAAGACCGAATAAAAAAAAAAAAAAAAATTAATTATTTTGTTATAAAAATTTTAAATGGGTAATTTTTGTCTGTCATTGATGTACGCTGATGAGGCGGCAGTGACGGGCACCGATAGGTAGCAGTGATGGGCACTGATGGGTTACACTGATAGGCAGCACTTTTAGGTGGCACTGATTGGCAGCACTTTTAGGTGGCACTGATTGGCAGCACTGGTGGGCATTGATAGGTGGCACTTGTGGGCATTGATGGATGGCACTTGTGGGCATTACATGAGGCATAATTGCCTCTGACTTTTCGGGACCGATGTCCCTTTAAAATGAGCCAGTGATCGGCTTTTTTTTTCTCCTCCGCTGTCAGCATGAGGAGAAAATAAAAACGATCCCCGAGATTTTGTTTTCATCATGTGAGCAGCTGTCATTGACTGACAGCTGATCACATGGTAAGGGGCCGGGACCCGCCCCTTACTCGGATCGCTGATCACCCGGGGTCTCAGGGACTCGGTGATCCCAACGCACGCAGGGAGCGTGCACAGGGGAGGATGTCATATGACGGCCTCCCGGGAATTCACATCCGCGCTGTGGCCGTCATTCGGCCATAGCGCGGATGTAAAGTGGTTAAACTTATAAAACACATAGCGTGTGCTCGTTAGGAGCCCGGCACTACATGTATATGGGGCTCTAATTGGGTAGTTTCAATTTTTGGAATGTTTCTTTTGTGGATTACTCGCACATGGACATTTTTATATAGTTATATAGTAGGTGAGGTCGAAAAAAGACACAAGTCCAGCAAGTTCAACCTATGTGTGTGATTATATGTCAGTATTACCTTGTATATCCCTGTATGTTTTGGTCGCTCAGGTGCTTATCTAATAGTTTCTTGAAACTATTGATGCTCCCCGCTGAGACCACCGCCTGTGGAAGGGAATTCCACATCCTTGCCGCTTTTACAGTAAAGAACCCTCTACGTAGTTTAAGGTTAAACCTCTTTTCTTCTAATTTTAATGAGTTAAACTCCCTTCCGCAAAAAAGTTTTATCCCTATTGTGGGGTCATCAGTGCGGTATTTGTAAATTTAAATCATATCCCCTCGCAAGCGTCTCTTCTCTAGAGAGAATAAGTTCAGTGTTTGCAACCTTTCCTCGTGACTAATATCCCCCAGACCCTTTATTAGCTTTATTGCCCTTCTTTGTACTCGCTCCATTTCCAGTACATCCTTCCTGAGGACTGGTGCCCAGAACTGGACAGCATACTCTAGTTGCTGAGTCTTGTAGAGCAGGAGAAATAATCCCCTTTTTAATGCATGCCAATATTCTGTTTGCTTTGTTAGCAGCAGCTTGGCATTCCATGCCATTTCTGAGCCTATCCTCTACTAGGACCCCAGGTCCTTTTCCATCCTAGATTCCCCCAGTGGTTCTCCCCCCAGTGTATAGATTGCATTCATATTTTTGCCACCCAAATGCATTATTTTAATTTTTTCTACATTGAACCTCATTTTCCATGTAGTTGCCCACCTAATTTGTTCGGATCTTTTTGCAAGGTTTCCACATCCTGCAGAGAAGTTATTGCCCTGCTTAGCTTAGTATCGTCCGCAAATACAGAGATTGAACTGTTTACCCCATCCTCCAGGTCATTTATGAACAAATTAAACAGGATTGGTCCCAGCAGAGAACCCTGGGGGACCCCACTACCCACCCCTGACCATTCCAAGTACTCCCCATTTATCACCACCCTCTGAACTCGCCCTTGTAGCCAGTTTTCAATCCATGTACTCACCCTATGGCCCATGCCAACGAACCTTATTTTGTACAGTAAATGGTTATGGAGAACTGTGTCACATGCTTTTGCAAAATCCAGATACACCACGTCTACCGGCCTTCCTTTATCTAAATGGCAATTCACCTCCTCATAGAAGGTTAATAGATAGTATGGCAGGAACGATTCTTTATGAATCAATGCTGATTACTGCTAATGATAGCGTTCTCGCTACTAAAATCTTGTATAGTCCCTTATCATCCCCTCCAAGAGTTTATATACTATTGACTTTATATTTTCACTTTTATAATTTTGTTTCATTGGTATTGTATCAATATGTGGTGTGTTTGATATTTGCGCAGCACAACACTTTATATATGCTCTTATGGTATAACAAATATCTAATTTTGTGTTTGCAGCTCATTTATGTTTATTTTTCCTCTCTTTTTAAATTTTTGTTAGCATGTTGATAAGGGGTCAGGGAAAGCAAAATTTAGGCAGCATACACTTTAGCTTTAAAGCATAACTGACGGCAAACCTTTTTTTATTTTATATAGAGTGGAAAGGAGCTGGAACCTGTCAGGTATTTTACTGTTGTCTGTGCCTCTGTTAGAGCCGGTTCACACTGGGGCGACTTGTCAGGCGATTTAGCCACCTGACAAGTCGTGTCCCGTTCTGTACTATGGAACCATTCTAATAGGAGCGACTGAAGTCGCACAGACTTAGAAAAAGGTTCCTGTACTACTTTTGGGGCGACTTCAGGCGACTTGCATTAACTTCTATACAGAAGTCGTTTTGCAAGTTGCCGCTGCTGTCATGTGCAGGTCGCCTGAGGCAGTCGGCACTTAGAGAGATTTACTCTTTCTATTTGTCCTGTTTACTGTTATCACTAAAGTAAAGGAAAATTCCAAACATCTAGAACAGGAATAGAGGATAAATCTTTCAATTGGGACACTCGCTCTGGCGACCATGGAGACAAACAGGTATTCCATCATTTTAAAGGGATTTCCTCTCTTCCCTTTCCTGTTTTAGCTATGAGACTGTGAAGGGAAATCTCCTCAGTGGGACACAGATGGAAAAAGTATAACCCTGCCTTTCTGGAAGAGACCAGAGTCATTTGAGGTTATAATATTTGACCATTCCACCATTGCTCTCTTGACATTTCTGATATTGCTTGGCATAGCAGGTCATAGTCTAGGTCAGGGCCACATGACAAGTTTTCATATCCCATGGGGGCCGCATGCAAACTTTCAAACTTCAAAAAGTTTATTGAACTTATCACTGGTGTCAGCAGAAGCATTATTAAATCCAGCACTGGTGTCAGCAAATGCATTATTAACCCTTAACATTGATGTCAGCAAAACGCATTATTAAACCCAGCTGGTGTCAGCAAACGCATTATTAAACCCTAGCACTGGTGTCGGCAGACGCATTATTAAACCCAGCACTGGTGTCAACAAAACGCATTATTAAACCCAGCACTGATGTCAGCAAAACACATTATTAAACCCAGCACCGATGTCAGCAAAACGCATTATTAAACCCAGCACTGGTGTCAGCAAACGCATTATTAAACCCAGCACTGGTGTCAGCAAACGCATTATTAAACCCAGCACTGGTGTCAGCAAATGCATTATTAAACCCAGCATTGATGTCAGCAAAACGCATTATTAAACCCAGCACTAGTGTCAGCAGACGCATTATTAAACCCAGTACCGATGTCAGCAAAACGCATTATTAAACCCAGCATTACCCCCCCCCCCACACTCCATAAATACCACCCACACACAAATTTCTACCCTAGTCACCCCGCTAAGGACTTGCCTCAGTGTGTACACGTACGAGGGGACTAGAAAAATCAAGTTCGATAGTCAGTAGCCAATAGCTGCTGTCTCGTACTTGCTTCAGAGCATGCGTAATTTTTGGTTCGTCGGAACTGCATACAGACGAGCAGTTTTCCCGATAGGGATTGATTCCGTCGGAAGTATTTAAAACATGTTCTATTTCTAGGTCCATCAAAATGTTTCGAAAAAAAAAAAAGTCAGATGAGGCCCACACACGATCGGAATATCCGATGAAGAGATTCCGTCAGACTTTTTCTGTACGCGGCATTAGACTGGTAATAAACCTTTACAGAAGGCGGATAAAGTGGCCAACATCAGGTGATAAACAATCATGAAGCAAATCCTCCCACATAATCTGCAACCCTTTCTCGTCCAGAGGAGACAGTCATCAGGATCCACACCAGGAAGTATGTATTGAGTTAGGTACACACTATTTGAGGATATATTTTGTTTATTTAGGTCTACAGTTTCCTTCTTTTTTTTTTTAACCTGCTTCTGCCAGTTCACTGACTTCCTGTCTAAGGCCCCTTTCACACTGGGGTGGTGGGTGCATCGGCGCTTTACCGGCAATTTCACGGCGCTATTCAGCCGCTAGCGGGGCGCCTTTACCCCCCGCTAGTGGCCGAGGAAGGATTAAAATCAGCCACGAAAAGGTTGAACCCACCTGCAAAGCACTGCCCATTGATTTCAATGGGCAGGAGCAGTGTATACGCCACTCCTTCACCACTCCAATGATGCTGCTAGCATGACTTTTTTTGTGTCCTGCCAGCGCACTGCTAATTATCCACTCAGATCACTTCTGTATAACCACTGAAACCTGAGGACGTCCATGTACATCCTCCCGGCAGGAAGTGGTAAAAATACAAGGGAGATAGGTTGGGCCAAAAAGCCTGGGTACAGCAAAGTACAGCATTAACCCCCTACCCAGCCTGGGTCAGCCACTGTCTAAATAACCTGTAGTCAACTCCTTATGTGTAGGTGAGAAACCTAGGTGACATAGGATGCACCCACACTAGGCTCTATTGCCTTCTACAATGCCTGAATACAAAGCTCCCCCCCCCCTTTCCACTCCCCTGCTGGTCTGCACTCGCGTTGTGCTATGCCAGAGTATGCTTACATCACTACCTCTGCCAACTTAGACCACATTAATCCCCTGCATCCTTATTGTGAGTGCTCCATGGTCTGGGAGAATTCTGTGCTCAAGCACAGTTTAGCGATCACACATGTGAATAACATAAAATGAATGTGTTACACACAGGTAGTTGTATAGAACACACGGGCAATTCCCTCACACCGAGCTAGTTTGCTTTGCAGCTTGCTTACAAGGAAATTATTTAAAAAAAACAGCTCTGCCCACTGACCTACTTGATATGCCCACCAGTCACTACAGTGCAGCTTTTAATACATTTTAGGCTACTGGATCTTTGTGGCTTTGCATCACCACAGAATATATGTAGGAATATTAAGCTGGTAGACTTAAAGGAGGTTTAATGTAAAGAGAGGTGACGCAGAGTTAAATTTGTTTGCCATTTTTTTCTATTGCCATCCAGTGCCATGTAGTAAATCATTAAAATAAGAGTGCAGGTAAGCCTCTGGGGAATGGGATACCTGTACAATAGGGTATGTGCACATTTGGACTAATGCATTGTGTATTTAGCCTATAAAAATTTTACTCAAATTTCTGATATAAATAGTTTAACAGCTCTGTTCAGTAAAGAATTGTGCATTTAATTTGCGATTTGCTTTAACTTACACTAGGAGCAATACTTAAGCATTCATTAATGATATTTTTTTTTTAGATTAGACCCTTTCACCCACAGTGTTACAATAAAGTGCTCAGCCAATCTAATTAAGTACTTAGGCTTACAATTATAGTGTGTTATTGAATAGCATTGGCTTGCTGGCTGAGATATAGTGTTGATAGGGCACTTTTAAATAGGATTATTGTACGGATGCATTACTTAATAAGACAGTGCTTGCCTAGATTTGTGTTACAAGTACCATATCTCTTACAGAGTAGGGAATAGATTTTTGGCTGAACCCTAAAGGAAGTGTGAGACCAGAGATATTAAGAGATTAGTTAAGATTTCACAAGTTGCTTTAAGCTTCTCCAAGTTACTTGATCACAGGGGCAGTGTGTAGTAAGTCACACCCATTCTTGGGAAAAAAAAGCAGTACTTTAGCAGAGCACAACCAATTTCTGAAGTTACAGTACAATTTACGATTGAGTAAAAGCCAGCCCTGAGTTAATGGTCAAAAATAAGACCATAAAATAGTAAGGTTTGGTCTGTTAGTATGTGCATGGTTGAGGATTTTATGGTCATGTTAACACTGTAGGTTTTTTTTCTACCAATACTTGTTACAAAGTTAAAATATATCTATACCCAAAAACTAAATGTAATATTTTCAGCTTACCAGTCCTTTTTGGCTAACAACATTTTCAGCATGTACATAAAATGTTAATTTCCAGAAATGTATTGCACTAGTCATTTCCTGTCAGCTTAAAAGAATGCACATCCTTTTTTTCTCCCCTCCTCTTCCAGGACAGCCTCTGAGACATAGAGCTTCTCCCTCCGGGACAGAAAACACATTCACCCAATTCTTTAAAGGTGGTCTTCCAGGTGGCCTCCTTCAGTGTTTGTGTTTCCTGCCGGATGGGAAGGAGATATGTTTAGGAACCTTCAAATCGATATTCCTATTGCACACGTTCCTGGTATTTGTGTCTCATAAAGTAGTGGGTGCTTCTGCGATTGCCAGTTGGGTCCTGGAAACATCAAACAAGCGCACATATTCGCCAGCACACCATGGATCGACAATTTTTCGTCCAAAAGGTTTAATTGAAAGAATCACATCACAAAAGAAAGTGCAACGTTTCGGAGCCAAGCAGGACCCCTTCGTCAGGCATGTGATGCCTGACGAAGGGGTCCTCATCACATGCCTGATGAAGGGGTCCTGCGTGGCTCCGAAATGTTGCACTTTTGTGATGTGATTCTTTCCATTAAACCTTTTGGACGAAAAAATTGTCGATCCATGATGTGCTGGCGAATATGTACGCATGTTTAGGAACCTGACTTTGGGAGATCTAGGTCTCCGGGCAGTCCTGGGTGGTAGCTCCTCAGGAAAACCTTATCCTGCCCACGGGATCCCTCCATTCTGGGTAGAGCGGGGCTGCTCCTCCTACCGCTGCCAGTGCTCGGGGAGAGAAGTGGACCGCTGAGGGGGTTGCATCGCCCGCCATGCAGCTTGCTGCTTGTACTATCCCCACAAGGTGGGGAAGAGTGCGGCTTCTGGGGTTGGGGTCGTCTGCACTCCAGGCTGGTTCTGGAAGCTGCAGGGGAAGTCTTCTGGGAGAGTGACCTCATCACAGGGTTCTTGAGACGGTGGTTCCGGTCTTGTGGAAGGTGTGGTGGTGAGATGCTGTGGGCATCTGGTGCCGAGTGGAGACCCGGCAGAGGCTGTGACGGATCACTGCAGGACCCCATGGAGTGCCCTGCAGCTTCACAGGCGGTGGACTCTGGTTCCTCTGGCACTGGTGCCTCTCAGGTAATTGTGGGGTGGTGCCCACTTGCAGACCCTGGGGTGCCTTTTCCCAGTACCTGGAGTGCCTTTTTGGGAGCCACAGGTGATTGGGTGGGCACCTTTCCTTTCTCAGCCCAGCACAGGGGTGTCTTGTAGGCAGGAGCCTGGTACTGATGGGGTCGTTTTTTCTGCTTGACTTTTAGGTTAAAGCCTAAGACCAGGCCCAGGTGCCAAGGAGGAAGTGTGCTGTTTGTGCAGCAAAGTTAGGCTCAACTTGGGAGAAGCCACTTTGCCCGGGGTGTGTAAGCCTAGTGAAGGATGAGTCAGTGACAGCATGTCACAAAATTCTTTCTTCAGTTTAAAATGGGATTGTATCTACTTTCCAGTCATTCAAGAGCTTGATGGATAGCATGTAAGGCCTCCCTGCAGGCCTACCCAGAGCCACCGGTCGGCCAGCTTTGTCCGATTCCAGTCAGGAAGAGGATAGCGAGGACATAACTCTACACAGGTGGACTTAGGTTAGAGGAAGAAGGGGACTCCTCCAGGTGGTCTAGGTATAGACTGATGCTGGATGAGGTGGATGACCTTCTTAAGGCTATCTATGACACCCGAGAAATTGAAGAGGATAAGGAACAGTTATCCAAGCATGACCTCATGTACCAGGGGGTTAAATGCTAAAAGAGCCAGCGTGTTCCCTGTACATAGTTTCTTGGTGGATTCTATTAGATTTAAATGGGATGGCCCTGAAAGAAAACCTTTCTTCTCAGGCAGCCTTAAAGTGGATGTAAACCCACGCTCATCATTTCGAAATTACTTCCGTAGTGCATATCTATAAGGATATACATGCCTCCTGTATGTATCCTTACCTGTCAAATATCTCTCCTTGCTGTTTGGAGCCCTGCAATACTCTGGATTCTGTGGGTGGCCAGGCATTGATATTTCTGTAGCAGATCCTCAAGTCCGCTGGGAAATCCTTGAAGCTGAGGAAGTGCTAACTTATCCACGGCCACCTTTTACCCCCCCAGTAACTGGGCGACACACAGTTCAAGTGTGTGTCAATGAACACTTTATTTTAGCCACAGCTGGCTTTTATGCTTCCCCATGCAAGGGGTTTCTTAACTAATTTTCCAGGGGCATTCCCCTAACAATAAAACCTTGCCCTACACATGACTAGGAGTGTATCTACATCTCGTAGCAGATAATAGGTGGATTCATTAACACACTGAACAATAGGTGAATGGAAAGCTGCCTCAGACCCTACTTAACCCAATTTACTTATTCAGACATCAGTAGACATTCCGTCTCCACCTCTCCTGGAATGTCCCTTCTAGGAGCCGGAGATCCTGGCCATCAACCTCACAGTATATTGGGGACTAGACTTTATATTTCGCTACAATTTCTTACACTGAACTTCTGCTGGTCTCGTGGATTATGCCCCATGATCACTAACATCCAGTAAAAACCCAGGAAAGTCACCACATGACTTCAGCATGCCCAATCATGCTGAGGTGTGGAGCAGCCAATCCTGAGAGAGCTGGAGAAGAAAGGAGGGGGGTGTGAAGTACACATAATGCCTCTCACACTTGTGCATGAGATAAGGAAATCACCTCTCACTCACAGTAAGGCCCCTTTCACACTGGGGCGGTTTTCAGGCGGTACAGCGCTAAAAATAGCGCCTGTACACCGCCTGAAAAAAACGGCCCCATTCACTCCAGTGTGAAAGCCGGCGGGCTTTCACACTGGAGCGGTGCGCTAGCAGGACGGCAAAAAAAGTCCTGCTAGCAGCATCTTTGGAGCAGGATAGGAGCGGTGTATTCACCGCTCCTATACCGCTCCTTCCCATTGATTTGAATGGGACACCGCGGTAATACCGCCGCAAAGCGCTGCTACGGCGGCGCTCTGCGGGGGATTTTAACCCCTTTTCGGCCGCTCGCGGGGGTAAAACCGCATTGCGAGCGGCCGAATCCCGGGGGCAAAACGACGGTAAAGCAGCGCTAAATTTAGCGCTGCTTTACCGTCACCGTGGCTCCCGCCCCAGTGTGAAAGGGGCCTTAGGGAGAAGAAGCAGACACCTATATATCTGTGTGTCTATTTTTATCTTACTGTAAAAAGATAAGAGGATTTCTCAGAGCTGGATTAACTCTTTGTGGCAAGACTGAATACAGATGAAATCACATCCTCTGCTTTAACAGATATGAGTCTTAATTAATTTTAGGTTTACATCCACTTTAAGAGAAGGTTTCCTTTTGAGGAAGATGGGGCTCAACCGTGGAATAAGATTCCAAAACTGGATGCCCTGCTTGTGAAGGTTTTCAGAAAACAGATTTAGCCTTCGATAACATGGGGTCTCTAAGGGACCCCATGGATAAGAGGGGAAGTTTGTGGGGAAGGTGTGCATGGGATGCCACTTCCATCAGTTTGAAGCTGGCGCTAGCAGGCTACCTGTGTAGCCTGGACCTTGGACTGCTGGCTAACGCAGCTACAAACACATATCTCTGCCGACATGTCTAGGCAGCAGATTCTAAAATCCTTTCCGTTGCTCTTCAAAGCAGTCGGATTCTTGATGCTTTGGTGGAGCCAGTTAAGTTAGCAGCCAAGTCCTCTGCCTCTGTAAATTCAGCAAGAAGAACCGTGTGGTTGAAAACATGGATCGGGGATTCCGTATCCAAGCTAAGGCTTTGCAGTTTACCTTTTTCAAGAGATCATTTGTTTGGGCTAGGGCTACAGGGAGCCCTTAAATGCACCCAGGATAGGAAGAAAGCAATCCTGGAGAGTAAGAGGTATTGGAAACCTTTTTCGTGCCTACAAGCAGCAGGGCCAGCAGGACAGAGATAGCCATCCCAAGAAGCACTGGTTGGGACATAAAGCTCGGAGAAGAGGGGGCATGCCATCCTCCTCAAGCCCCCACAAAGTCCCAATGACTCCTGTGTCCCAGTGGGGGGAAGATTGGGGGCCTTTCTTCCACAGTGGGCTTCAGTGACCTTGAGTCCATACATCCTAGAAAAAATAAGGAACGGCCACAGGTTGGAGTTCAGCTCAAGTCCCCCATCCAAATTCCTGGTGACCTCTTTGCCTCAGGATCAGGAGAAAGCAGAGGCGCTTTGTCTCCTGTTAGATCTGTTGGACCAGCGGGTTCTCATGAAGGTACTCCAAAGCGAGCAGGGTCAGGGATTTTATAACCACGTATTTGTAGTGATGAAGCCACCGGGCAAGTTTTGCCAGATTCTGAATCTTCGTCTGCTCAACAGATCCCTGAGGTACAAACATTTCAGGATGGAGTCTATATTTTTGGTGGCAAGCGTGCTGTTCCCGGGCTGCTTTATGGCAATAATCGATCTGAGAAATGCATACCTCCACATTCTGGTACATCCGAGTGTCAGACTCTCCCGTTTTGCCTAGCCTTGTCGCAGAGACCCTATCTCTTAGGCATGTGCAAATTTTTCCAAATATTCGTAAATTTTAATATTCTAAAATTCGTAAATTAGAAAATTCGAAATTCAAAAATCCGAAAATTCGAGAAATCTGAAATTTTATTACTAACTAATAATAACTTGACTATTGCTAACTATTAAATTATAGGTATTGGAATTTCCTTTCAAATTTGGCTGTTGGCTGTTGGTGTACTAACTAAAACATTAGAAAGATGTCTCTTGACCCTAGCATTATCTAATCCTCTCTGAACAACTGATTTGGGATAGCCTCTTTGGGCTAGTCATGTAGTTATAGTCTAGCATTCTACATTGAATGTGGCATCAGAAGAGCAATTCCTTCGAGCCAGAGGGATTTCTCCAACGGGGATTGCACGGATGGTGTGGGATGGGTGACAACTGGTGGCAAAAAGAGTAGTATTTCCCGAGCATGGCTTTCTGTATGTGCAGGTTTCTGGATCCCCACACAAGGAGATATTCAGAAAGTCAATGCTCAGAGAATTAAGAGACTGTGAACTGGAGATTAAGTTCATTATCATTAATCAAACTGACAAATGCATTCAATGAAGATTCATCCCCATCCCACACCATGCATAAAATCTGCATTTTTTGCTAGAAAATTACTTGGAACCCCAAAACACTATATATTTTCTGAAAGCAGAGGCCCTGTAAAATAAAATGGTGGCTGTTGCAATTTAGGTTATACGTTACTGCATTTGTACAGCCATTTACCAAGCACAAATTAATAATATACAAATAAATTAATTTTAGTGCTCACAAACAAAATATAATACCCAATTTCTTTATCATACATCACAGGACACAGAGCAGATTATATGCGCCACCTACAGGGGAATGCACACTGGCAGATCAAACAGGAAGTCCTCCCCTATATAACCCCTCCTATGCAGGAGGTACCTCAGTTTTTTTTCCCCCCAGTGTCTGTTAGGTGGTGGTCACTGATGTGCTACTGATGTACATGTGATGAGCTACATGTGCTCTTGGAGCATACTTGGAGGCCTAGAACGGTTCTACTGAGAATCATGGACTTTAATCGGATCCATTTGAAAAAGCTGTCAGACAAAATGGATGGTTACCCAAACCTCATTGGATACTGTAGGGGAGAAGAATCCGCAAGGTTTGCCTGTAATGTAGCCTTATGGAGCTGGACCCAGAGTAATGGAACCCTCTGCAGTGTTTGTTCTGACCAAGGTGCCAGTAGGATGTTATACAGGTCCAGGAAGTGGACCCCAGATTAAGGGGGACTGTTTTACTGAAGGTCTTTTAAGACTGAGCCTGCTGTGGTGGATGAAGGTTGGACTCCTGTTATGATGCAAAGTCCTGCAGCAGGAATGGTAAGTTTGCATTTGCAGTATTTAAAAAAAGAAAAAAGGTGCGATCTGACTAGTCATTCTCCCAGGGGCCACTAGGGGGCAGTGCACTGTTTGGCTGGCCAGGTGTGTCTCAAGAGTATTAGGCTGCAGTTATTTTTCATCTAGCCACTAGAGAGGCAAGAAGAAGAAGAGTGGAAATTTTTTGGTTGAAATCACATGTGGGCTGAAGGAAAACCAGCCTACGGCTGAATAATGAAGTGTGAGTGCTACCTATGGGAGAGCTGCCTGACCAGACAGGACATGATTATATACTGCATTGATGCATAATTTGCATAAAGGCATACTTGTATGCTTAATCTGGGGGAATTTAAAGGAGTTGTGTCTCCAGAGTAGCGTGCATTTGATATGCAGGAACTTACATTTAGTCTGCTCTTAAAGCGGGGTTCCCACATAAAATTTTCCCTAGTCCGTCTTTCAGGACAGCCACCTTAGAGAGACCCTGGCTCCTCCCCTCCTAGGAAACACCGCCTTAATTCCGAATTTAAGCCTCATCCTCCCGCCGGCCCCTCAGTTATGGTGTTTCCTCCGGCGGGGAGACACCGCTTAGGAACCTGTGCTGAGCAGCCGGGGAGGCTGGGGCAATGATTACCTGGAGGTGGAGGAGACAGGGGTCTCTCTATTCCGCCCAGCGGTCCGGTCGGCGAGGGAGCCGTAGCACCGAAAAACGTCCGCTTTTGCGCACGCCAGCTCCGCTTGGGGAAGCAGGATGTCTGGGGAGGTCCGCCTTTCCGTTCGCCCACAGGTGGCGCTGCAGCGAAATCCCACACGTCCCCCCTGCACTGTGGGCGGTTTGGAGCTAGAGGCCGGACCGGATGACGGGCGACGTCATTTCCGGTTGGGGGCGGGGTTTTCGTTGGTTTCCGCGTCTTCCGGTTCCGGACGCGGCCTAGAAAGGGGACCAAGCGCTCGGCTGGTGCGGCCTCTTTTACATGCTGTACAGACAGCGTTCGGAGGCACGAGAGACCACTCTTCCTCAACAGGAATGTCAGAAGCAGAGGCTTCAAAAGCAGCTCCTGGAGATAACAGCACCAGCCACTCTAAGGTAAGGGGAACCCTGGGGAGGTGTTCTCTTACTTACTATTTCCAGTAGCTCCACTGGTGTTTTTTCCTCCCTGGTGGTCGGGAGTTGGGGAGTGTATCCGGGACCCTGGTGGTGGTTAGTCCTGGGGGGGGGGCACTCCTGGTGGTCCTCTGTAGTAGCGCTGGTGTTTTATGCTTATGCTGCCCTCTCTGTATTTCTGTGTTTCAGAAAGCCACAAGCAAGTCGCCCCATGGTTCCAAGAGGAGATGCCCTTCATGCAGAACTTCTTTGGGGGACTCTTGGACGAAGGTCCTTTGTAGAGAATGTATTGAGGGGCTAGTGAGGGAGCAGGCAGCAGAGCAGGGGGAAGACCTGGCAGCGTCTGTAATAGAGCTTTCTAGCACTTTCCAGTCCTTCAAGGCACTTTTTTCCAGTTTCCAGTTGCCTCAGTCCCAGAGCACCCCTCCACCAGTGCAGCAGAGTGTTTCACCTAACCCACCGGATATTCCCCTAGCTGGTGGGGAAATCCCAGAGGGCTCCAGAGAGGAGATTGAGGAAGAAGTGGGCAGTGCCGCTTCAGACTCCCAGGGGGAGTCAGACGGAGAGGTGTTGGATGGTGAATCCAAAAAGACCTCACGATACAAGCTTTCCCTTGAGGAAGTGGAGGAGCTCCTAGGGGCTATCCATACCACGTTAGGTATTCAGGAGGAAAGGAAGGCACTGTCACTTCACAATCAGATGTACAGTGGTCTGGGGGAACAGAAGAAGCGAATGTTCCCAGTCCATGACGTCCTGATCGATGCCGTCAAGAAAGAATGGCAGGACCCAGAAAGGAAACCCTTCTTTTCAGGGGCATTGAAACGAAGGTTTCCTTTTGCGGAGGAGGAGGAGGAGCTAGTCTGGAACAAATCCCCCAGACTAGACGCCGCTTTTTCACAGGTGTCCAGACACACCGACCTGGCCTTCGAGGACATGGGGGTACTGTCGGACCCCATGGACAGAAGGATGGACTCACTCCTTAAAAAAGCATGGGACTCCTCACAGGCAAATCTTAAGCCTGCCATAGCAGCCACAGTGGTGGCACGTAATATGGAGTATTGGCTCACACAAATCAGAGCGCATATTGAAGCGGGCACGGCAAAGGAGACCATTCTGGCTTCTTTTCCAATGCTGCTAAAGGGAGTTGCATACATTGCGGATGCTTCGGCTGAATCCATTCGAATGTCTGCAAGATCCACAGCCCTGACTAATTCAGCCAGGAGGGCCCTGTGGCTGAAGACCTGGCAGGGGGACAGTGCGTCCAAAATTAAGCTCTGTGGGATCCCCCACTAAGACTCCTGGTTACGGAAATGCCGAGATGTACAGAAAGGTCTGCCGCCCTTCTTTCTTCCCTTCAGGAATTGGAGGAACAGGAGGTGGTGACACGGGTCCCGGTGGGGGAGACAGGCAGAGGTTTTTACTCCCACATCTTTGTGGTCCGCAAACCTTCAGGGAAATTCAGGCTCATCCTGAATTTGAAGCCTCTGAATGTCTCCATCACCTACCGGAGATTCAGAATGGATTCGGTGTACTCAGTGAAGGCACTACTTCCACCGAATTCATTTATGGCATCAATAGATCTAAAAGATGCGTATCTGCATATTCCCATTGCAGAAAACCATCAGAGATACCTCAGGTTGGCAATAAGGACCTCAGAGGAGGTGCTGCATCTTCAGTTCAAAGCTCTTCCCTTTGGGCTATCCTCGTCCCCCCGGATCTTCACCAAAGTAATGGTAGAAGTTCTGGCTTTTCTGCGTCTCAGGGGCATCTCGGTGGTCGCGTACCTCGACAACCTTCTCCTTTTTGCTCCTTCCCCAGAACAGTTGATTCAGGACCTACAGGTGGCAAGAGACATCTTAGAAAACCTGGGGTGGCTCCTGAACCTGGAGAAATCCAACTTAGTTCCTTCTCAAAAGGTGGTTTTCCTAGGTTATATACTGGATTCAACGAAGCAAAAAGTCTTCCTCCCTTGGGAAAAGATCCAAAAGGTGGACAAGGCAATGTTGTTCCTCCAAGGCAACTGTCAGGTTTCAGTAAGAAAGGTGATGTCAGCCTTGGGCTTACTGACCTCCACTCTCCCAGCAGTTCAGTGGGCAGGGTTACATTTCCGCCCTCTGCAACTTTTCATTTTGAAAGTCTGGGACCACAGCCAGGGGTCTCTGGACTCATTGGTATCAATCCCAACCCAGGTCAAGAGGTCCCTCTGGTGGTGGAGAAAGGGGGCAAATCTGGCGCAAGGCCTGGAGTGGGTCTTGCCGGTGTCCAGGATTGTGACAACCGATGCGAGCGGCTCAGGCTGGGGGGCGCACCTAGACTCCCGGATGATTCAAGGTACCTGGGGGAGGAAGGAATCAGGAAGGTCCTCGAATTGGAGGGAGCTGAGGGCAGTAGACCTGGCTCTCAGAGACTTTCAGGAGGACCTTCAGGGACAACATGTAAGAGTTCTGTCAGACAACTCCTCGGTGGTTGCCTACATCAACAGGCAGGGCGGCACCAAAAGCGGAACCCTATGGGCCCTGGCGGAAGCCATACTCAGATGGGCCGAAGCCAATGTCCTTTCACTCTCTGCAATTCACCTAAAAGGGGAGCAAAATCAGGTGGCAGATTTCCTCAGCAGGAAAACGCTGAGGGAAGGCAACTGGGTCCTAAAACAAGAGGTCTTCGAAATGATAACCCGGAAGTGGGGAGTTCCGGCAGTGGATCTCTTCGCCTCAAGGGAAAATGCAAAAGCAGGTCTGTTCTTTTCCATGAACAGGTGGGAAGGGGCGTTGGGAGTAGACGCGCTGGCACAGAGCTGGAGGTTCTCCAGATGCTATGCCTTCCCCCCACCAGTTCTAATCCCGGCAGTATTAAGAAAGTTCCAAGCAGAGAGCACTACTCTCATCTTGATTGCGCCTCACTGGCCCAGGAGGCCGTGGTTCTCCATTCTGAAGGGGCTAGCGGTGGAACCTCCCTGGATACTACCAGTACAGGCGGACCTTCTTTCTCAAGGACCAATCTACTGTCCTCAGGTGGAGAGGTGGAACCTCGCAGCCTGGCTTCTGAGGAGGAGTTGCTGAGGGACAAGGGGTTTTCGGATCGCTTAGTAGCTACTCTCCTAAGCTGCAGAAAGAAGGAAACGCAGGCCATCTACTTAAAGGTATGGAAGCTTTTTAATAGGTGGTGCTCAGAAAGCTCTTTTGAGGTGCACAGTTCCGTGGCAGTCTTGGAATTTCTGCAGGCAGGGGCAGATAAGGGCTTAGCCCTCAGCACATTGAAGGGCCAGGTTTCCGCTTTAAGCGTTTTTCTTGAGAAACAACTAGCAACAGACCCATGGATAGTAAGGTTTTTTAGAGCCCTGGGTAGGCAGAGGCCTGTCAGAGTCTCCCCGTTCCCAGTGTGGGACCTATCATTAGTTCTACAGGCCCTGACAAAAGAGCCATTTGAACCATTGGAATCTTGCGATTTAAGGTTGATCACTCTCAAGACGGTGTTCTTGGTAGCGATCACCACTGCAAGAAGAGTGAGCGAACTCGAGGCCCTTTCCATTAGGGCACCCTTTTTTCAAGTTTTTTCGGACCGTCTGATTTTTAAGACAGATCCGGCCTTCTTGCCAAAAGTAGCCTCAAAGTTTCATAGAGGCCAGGAAATAGTTTTACCAATTTTTGTTCAAATCCTGTGAGGGAACAGGTATTCCATAACTTAGACGTCAGGAGGTGCGTCTTGCAATATTTAGAAAATACAGCTCATTTCAGAAAGTCTGATTCTCTGTTCATATTATTTTCAGGGTCCAGGAAAGGCTCCAGAGCCTCCAGGCGTACAATAGCCAGATGGCTAAGATTAGCCATTAGTCAGGCTTATTTGTTTGAGGGGGTAGAGCCCCCAATTGGGGTTAAAGCACATTCAACCAGGGCAGTGGCGACTTCTCAGGCAGAGTGGGCTGGTGCTTCTCCAGAACAGATCTGTAGAGCTGCAACGTGGTCCAGCTTTGCTACTTTCGTGAAGCACTATAGACTGGATCTCCTGTCAGCGAAAGACCAAGCCTTTGGTCGTAAGGTGCTACAGGCGGTAGTCCCACCCTAAGGTAAGGTGCTCGCTTATCCTCTCTAAGGTGGCTGTCCTGAAAGACGGACTAGGGAAAAACGGAGTTACTTACCGGTAACATCCTTTTCCAGGAGTCTTTCAGGACAGCACCGGTACCCACCCAGGTTGTTGGATATCTTGGAGGACTCATCGCATAAGACCGTCTGGTAAGATAAAAAGTTTTGTATTTTGACGTGTTCTTGTGTCTCCCCAGTTGGCCGGAGGTACTCTTGAAGAACTGAGGGGCCGGCGGGAGGATGAGGCTTAAATTCGGAATTAAGGCGGTGTTTCCTAGGAGGGGAGGAGCCAGGGTCTCTCTAAGGTGGCTGTCCTGAAAGACTCCTGGAAAAGGATGTTACCGGTAAGTAACTCCGTTTTTTTTTTTTTTTTAAAGTCAGCAGCTACAAATACTGCATCTTCTGACTTTTAATAATCGGACACTTACCTGTCCCAGGGTCCAGCGATGCGGGGGATCGAAGCCCTACTCGTCTCCCCCTCCATTCGGCGGCACCGGCATTGTAACTGTGGGCGCCTGGCTGTGGCTTCATAACCGGGCACCCACTGAGCTTGCGCGAGGGGATCCCCGCGCCGTGATTGGCCGCGCAATCATCTGGGACCTGTCACGTGTCCCAGATGATTGACAAGAGGGAGGGGGCACAGCTGAGCCCTTCCTGCGCTGAGGGGAAGTGACGTCAAGATCCCAGGCACTGAAGGAGGCAGATTACAAGGGACCCCCTAGCAACAGCCATTTAGAGGTGAGTATAAAAAAAAAAATTCCAAATGTTTTTTTTTTTTTCAGGCACATTCATGATTTTTTTTTTTTTGGGTGGAACACCACTTTAAGCCGCATAGAGGCTGCATTCAGGATGCATTGGATGTGCTTGGCTGGTCCTGTAAAACTAGTATTGGGCCAAATGCAGTTGGGCAGGTGCAGCATATTATGAAATTTGTGCATGCATACCTGTATAATTAGTTTAATTAAATGAGGGGCGCTAGTACCAACGTGAGATACTGCTTAATTAATGGGTTAATTAATTGTATATTCTGAACTGTATAGTAGAGACTATGAGCTTATTGAAAAAAGGTGTGCAGACACAATATAGATCTACCATGAACTATGCTAGTTAATAACTATTTAAAGTGACAATCGTAAACCACATTTGGTTACTCATACATTAAAACCATTATAATGTGAATAATTAAAAATTGGTTAAAGTGTGTTTATACAAACAATGTTACCACACTACACCTAGCGTGACCCAGTGAGGTATAAATTAATGTTACCCCAAAGATAATTTGCACACAAAATGGAGCTATCCGAGCTCTATTTAAATTATAACACAACTATAATATAAATATGCCAAACCCTGTACCATATATCACAATGTGTACATAAATCTACAAAGAAAATTGATGATCAGGCACTTGCCCAATCTAATATCTAGAAAGTGCAAACCAACAAAATTGGCAAATGATCCCAATAACTTGGGTACATCCAAAAACGTGAAAAATAATATATAAATTCGAAAAAGCAGTGTTAATTGGTAAAACGCAGAGTTCATATAGTAGTCCTTGCTGTAAAAAGCCACATTCACTCCTGTAGATATAGCTTGTGCACCATCACCAGACAAATTCTCGATCCACCCAATGTGAGAACCAGCAGTATTAAATGGCCTCTTACCAAATGGAGTTGATTACTTTGTTTAGAAGCAATCAAATGCGCTTTCACAGGATTGTGCCTGTACACTGAGTGACACACCCTCACTCAAGGGCTCTCTTCCCTCTATCAGACCAGCTCAGATGGAATGGATTGGAAACATATATGGGAATATAAAGAGAGGCGCACCTCATAGCATAATAACGTTTTTATTTAAAAAATAGCATAAAAAAAACACAGCAGCCAATTGCTCACTTACATTTTCCAGTGCCTACCCGGCACTGAGGCTACTTGCGATATGTTAAAAGATTCGATGGAGCAGCGGATCCTTCCCTCGTGGCGTGCGTCTCTAGCGTGCGTTCCACTCACCAGAAAACCAGAGCCAATATCACAGGAAGTCCAGCAATAATGCGTCCAAAGATACAGAGTGATCAGGTACCGCCTACCGACGTACGTTTCGTGTTTGTCACGTCTTCAGGGTGGCGTACCTGATCACTGAATAACCTGATTAATATGCTGATCCTCATTAGTGGCCAACCAATGAGGATTCAGCGTGTGCGCAGCCTCAGTCCCGGTAAAGCTCACATCACGGGCACAGCCGCAAAATATCTATACATAATTAATAAGTATTGACCACCACAGTTGGAATATAAATTATCTATGTTTTAAATAACTTTACCTCATTATTCCCTGACTCCAGACGGGGCCTTATTTTATATTTCTGGATATTAATTAGATATGGGACTTAATTTTAAATAACTTTTTAAATAAATAACTTTTCAACGTCTAATCCTGGGACTAATATGAATCCTTACAATAGGCACGGATTTATTCTGTCTCATTTAATTACTAAAGGGCGGAGGTGAACCTGCCCATGTCTAACCAACAACTATAATTAAATAACTATATGTTGGCTTATTTATTAGGACCTTATATTGTTTTTCTATGGAGTATAGAGTCTGCGATACTCATCAAATCCACAAGATGTCACTAATGTGTCATACTATCTATGGAACCACATCTTCCATTCAGTATGATGGGATAGCTTTTAAATCACCCTCTCAATCAACATTTGACTATTTTAGTTACTTAGATACAGATGTTTGTATCTATTTGGTCATTAGATTAGCCTTTATATAGAACCGTTTACTGCTCTTAGACTGGTTGTTACGATATATTGTTTTTAAATTTATTGGATTTTATATTATTCTCTATGGGATGTGACGTCTGTATTACTCGTACGGTCCACAAGATGTCACTACATATGGTATGTTAACTCCGGACAGTTTATATACATCTCCTGCCTCCATTCTATGTATAAGTGTATTTTCTATTGGTTATCTCTTTACAAAATGTTAATACATAGGATATAATCCATATGGGGCAATCTGAACAGATCTTTTAATCACCCACTGCACAAACTGGCGATACCAATCCCTCCATCTCACAGCACAAAGTCAATCACAATTCTCCTCCCAGTTCCCCCTAACACCGTTAACAGTAGACATAACGACTAATTTTTCATCTGATTACAATTATCCTCTCCTCAGTTAGCTATTTATTGGACAAGAAGCAATTCAGGTCTAAATCTATATTCATCCCTGAAAGTTGCATCGTGTCCAATGTGTATAACCACTTAGTCTCATTTTGAGATATTGCTTTTTTCATATCCGTTCCTCTCCAATGTTTTGATACTCTATCTATTCCATAGAACTTGCACATTGAAGGATCACTGTTGTGATATCTCTCAAAGTGTCTGGGCACACTATGGTTGGGAAATTTTTTCTTGATATTGGTCAAATGTTCATTTATGCGTACTTTGAGCTGTCTCGTGGTACGCCCTACATATTGCATGGGACATGGGCATTGTAATACGTAAGTGACATATTCAGAGTCACACGTTATTAGGGGTTTAATCTTATGAGTTTTTTTATTTGCACATGATTGGAAATGGGTTAGTTTTTTTCTAGTGCCTGGTTGTCTCGTTATTTTACATGCTTTGCATCTGTTACAGTAATGAAACCCTGATCCATCCAAAAAAGTGGGCGGTTTTTTGGGGGGGTCTGGCACATTAGGGGCTATCTTATTCCGGAGTCCAGGAGCTCTGGTGTAGATAAATTTGGGTACCTTTGGAATATTTAACTTTAGATCTTGATCTTGTCTGAGTATGGGCCAATGTTTTTTGATAATGGCTTCTACCTCTCTATATTGTCTATTATAGCCTGTTATAAAGGCTAGACCACCCACATATTCTGGTTTAGCTTTAGTAGTGAGTAGGGAGCTCCTATCTAGATTGGAAACTTGTGATAATGCTTTCTTGAGGGTGTCCTCTTTGTATCCCTTCTCAATAAATCTTTCAGTTAACACCTGTGTTTGTTCCTGAAAGTCAATTTGTGTTGCACAGTTGCGTTTTATACGCATATACTGGCCTTTTGGAACAGCACCTATCCACCTTGGGTGGTGGCAACTACTTGTAGGTACATACCCATTCCTGTCTGTTGCTTTAAAGTAGGTTTTTGTAATGAATTGTTCCTGCTTAATGGTGATAGTAAGGTCCAAAAAGTTTACCTCCTGTCCCATGTGTTCGCTGGTGAACTTTAGACCATATAGATTGTTATTCATACTGGTTAGGTACTCATTAAATTCCTCCACGGGCCCTCTCCAGAAAACAATAATATCATCTATATATCTTTTATAGAACACCAGCGACTCATTCCGTTTGAAAAAAATTGTTTCAGCTTCCCACTTGTTTAAGACTATGTTGGCCACGCTTGGGGCATAGCGAGCCCCCATGGCTACACCCCCAACTTGGTTATAGTACTCACTGTTAGCCCAAAAAAAATTATTTTTCATTGTCATACTTAACCCTTTAACCAAATGGTTGATCTGTGCTTGTTTTAGTTGTGAATCTTTAGTTAATGCCCATTTTACTGCCACTTCAGCATCCATATGTCTAATATTTGTATATAGTGATTCAATATCTACAGTAATCATAATGGTATTTGGTGTTGCTCTTAATTCTTGAAGAAGGACTATCAATTCACGGCTGTCCTTCAAATAGGAGGGACTACATGGGACTAGTGGTTTGAAAAAACAATCTAGATATTCACCCATGCGAGAAAACAAAGAATTTATACCACTTATGATTGGACGTCCCGGGGGTTGTTCTTTATTTTTGTGTATTTTAGGTGTCAGATATAGAACCTGTATAATTGTAAACTACATACCTACATGTGTATTGCATACCTTCATGCGTATGGCATAGATTGCATACCTGCCTGATTATTTGCATTAAGCTGCATACCTGCCTGAGTATTTGCATTAACCTCTTCTCGCCCACCCAAGGTCATATGACATCGTCAATTTTGAGCGGTGATATCTGAATGATGCCTGCAGTTACATGCATCATTCAGATATCTTCTTTTAGAGTCCCTCCTGCCGCCCTCCGGTGCTTCTCCGAACTCGCCCCATGGATCGGTTGACCATAGATATTTCCGGGCAGGCTAGATGGTCCCCGGAGTCTCTATAATCGTTCTGAGGCTGGACGCAAATGTTATGACGTTACGCTCGGCCTCTGCATTTGAAAAATGCCTCAGCTGGAAGCCAGGATCTTTTTTTTATTTTTTTATTTTAGGCTTCCCAGCCTAAAGGTAAGATCTGGTGACTTATTGGCCCCAGATTCCACTGTAAAGAGGACCTGTCACGCACTGTTCCTATTACAAGGGATGTTTACATTCCTTCTAAAAAAAAGGTGTGGTCAGACAGGATTGGACTCCTGTAAATGGTAACTGGCACAGGGTTGCCAAAAGAAACTTGTGTGTTTCTCCTTCCAGGTTGAAACAATGGTGGGGGGAGGGATATATGACAGTACGGTTCCCTGTCAGGGTGTTTGTCGCCCGGGATTCTCAAATAGGCAGGTTGAGAGATTCCAGGATTGCTTAATTTTGAGGAAACGGTTTGTTTTATCAGTTTCCTCTGAGGTTTCTAAAATTCAGTTGGGGACCTGAAGCCTGGAAATTTCATAGCAATCTGGGTGGGAAGAAATCTCCAATCCTGGGACCAGGATTTAGAAATAGCCAGGAGACTGATTGTTCAGGTGTGTGGGGGGTCTAATAGTGGAGTTAGGACCAAGGTTCTGGTCTCCACCCTCCGGAGGAGTCCAGGTGTGCATGTCTGCACGGTACAGTCAGTCGGAGCAGACAGAGGGCACAAGCCTGTGGGCTGGAGCAGCAGGGAAACTGTGTGGAAAAAGAGCTGATGGAGGTACAGCAATGGTACAGTAACACAGGGACACTGTGTGACAGGGTCAGAAGGACTGAGGCACAAAGCCTAAGCAGTGGTGGTGCTGCTGCTAAAGAGAGCCAGGTGTCTTGGTATTTTTTGTTCACATTGTTGCTGCAAGTTGAAACCCCAGCGTGGGAATTCTTTTTCTTTAAAGTGGACCAATAAGCCCTTAAACAGCACAACTGGCATGGACTCAGATCACTGGTAGGCTCTACACCAGGGATCTTAAACTGGTGGCCCTCCAACTGTTGCAGAACTACAATTCCCATGAGGCATTGCAAGGCTGACAGTTATAAGCATGACTCCCATAGGCAGAGGCATGATGGGACTTATAGTTCTGCAACAGCTGGAGAGCCACCAGTTTGAGACCTCTGCTCTACACTAAGCTAATTTACCCCCAAATATCACATTACTTATATGTTTACATGCATTGAACTGCATGCATATGTGTTTACTTACATTGAACTGCATACTTTTATGAACTGCATACGGGCATGCACTGCAGAAATAAATGCTTATATAGCTGCATAGCTGGGTACGTAGGTACATAACGGAATACCTGCGTATCTGTGTGTTTACATGCCTGCGTGGTTACATATCGGTACACCAACATGGGTTTGGACCTGCATTCTTGGGGGGACTGCGTATTATGTTTTGGCAAATATACAGTTGTGTGAAAAAGTATTTGCCCCATTTCTGATTTTCAATTTTTTTTTGCATATTTGTCACACTTTTTTTTTTTTTTTTTAAATCAAAAAGGTTTTTATTGAACAATAGAAAAGATAAACATACAGCTCAATTTACATCTCCAAACTCAGACAGATACAAAAATTGTGATCCAAAAAGGTACATATAATCCTGCAGGAGGGCACAACAGCACTTTAACACTACTACTCCCCCATCCTCCACAGGTCCATATTGGCAATATATTACTCTATACAATATAATCTCGGTACCGTCACATCATGCAAACTTCAATCTATCCACACACCCCCTTCAGTTCAACTATTATTTTTACAGCAATCTATCCATTATCAAATCCACCGGTGATAGTCCTGGTGTATCCAACCAGGGAGCCCACAGACTGTCATACTTTTCTGGTCGTCCCCTGTGCTGAAAAACATATTTCTCCATTCTAATAGTGTCCCCCATTTGTGTTATCCATTCCCCCAACGTTGGCGGGTCTGAGGCCTTCCAGTGCCGGAGGATCATTTTTTGTGCCTGAAACAGAGCCCTGGCTACCGCCTGCCTGGTAATGGCTGTCATAGGGATGTCATCCAGGATCCCCAATATACATGGTTTCGGGTCAATCGGGATAGTAAGTCGGTATGCTCCGTTAATCGTGGCCACCACCCCTGTCCAGAACAAGTGAAGCTTGGGGCATCTCCATAGCATGTGGATCAGGTCCCCATGGTCCCTTGCACATCTAGGGCAAATATCGTCCTGTCGTACCCCCATTCTAAGGAGCCTAGCGGGCGTAAGGTGTACTCTAAGTAGTAGATACAGTTAGGACAACTGCTGGGCTACCTT